>JAMKCH010010536.1:0-84859 GCA_023653785.1 Ophioderma brevispina
GGGCAAAATCATGTTTTTTTAGTATTTTTCTCAAAATACGGAAAGTTTTACATTAATCTGATGCCATCATCAGGTTCATCGTCCAATTTTTCTTTCTAGAAATGTATACTTTTACATACAATAATCAAATATTTGTAAAGTTACAAACCAAAATAGATACTCGGAAACTCAAGGTTCACACTGCCCTTAAGGCAGGCGACAAAAAAAGTACATGTGGTATCCACGCAGCTGAAAAGATGGTGTGAGACTCAGTGATGTAAGAATGCAAAGTCACAAGTGCATGCATGAGGGCACAGAGCAGTAGAGGGTACTTGTGGTATTACCTGAATGCACTGCACAGCGATGGAAGAAAGTAAACAAATATTTAAATTATATTTGTTTAAAAATATTTTTTTTTTCTTTTCTTAAAGGGGGATGGCCCGATTTAAGGATATGAAGTTTTCATCTTGATAGATTGGCCTTCACTCCAAAACACCATCTGTAAAGTTTTGCGCCGATATTTCAATCCGTTTTGATGGGAGAGCTAAAAACGTGATTTTGTAAGCCCCATAGAACACTGTGTAAAATTAATATTGGTCGACCAAAATGGGGCACATTTTCGATCATAACTTCCAAACCAAACATCCGTTGGCTCTGAGATTTCACAGGGTAAATGAGAAAAATAGTCGCCTTCTTCTGATAACAAAATGTTGACCACTTCCGGTAACTTATGGGGCTTCTGGGGACGAGGCTATTAGCGATCGGGCCATGGACCTTTAAATCACATTTGTCATGAAAACTTGACACAATTTTAAGAAAAATGCCAACTGATCTTATCTATACTAGAAATTTAAAGTTGATTAGGTCTGCATATCTGAATTCTGTTGCATTTTATGTTCAGAATTAGCACTGGAAACTAAAAGTTAATTTTTCGGCATTCATTTTGAGCTTAAAGGGCCACAATGACCAAAAAAATTCAGACATAATGAAATACACCCTTACTGAAATCACTTCCACAAATTTGAAAACAATTTGGGTGTTTACATTCTGTAAAAACAGTAAAAACAGCAAGAGGTGGTGGCAGTTGGTGGCAATTCCTGCCACGGAAAATCAATGTGTTGACATCCCTGCCAGAATTTACAGTGTATCTAGCGTGTTTTGCACCACAATTCAAAAGCATTCAGACCGGGATTCAGATATTGCACTTCAGGCTTGTATTAGGATTGGGGGGGGGGGGGGAAGGTCGGATTTATTTGGCATCTACGTGGCAATTCCGAAAAATAGCACTGTATATAAATACCCGGTAAATATGTATATAGATTCTATGGTGCTAAAGGCTCATGATACGGTCATTTTTCTGTCATAACTGTGCAAAAACGGCTTGCTGCAAAGTCACACCCATAAAAAAATCCTATACGTTAATTTCAACTATGATAAATCCGGTCTTGGAAAGGAAATCTCCTCTCTAAACTGGCAAAGCCATTGAAAACCGTCGGAAATTTACCCGTTTATCTATGATGTTCAAGATAACGCACCAAATGGTTAATATTGACTGGCAAGAATTTCTTACAAAACCTATTCGCCAACTTTCGCGCACCCATATGTTATCTTATCTTATATCAATATTATATCTTATATTAGTCAATTGGCTAAAACTACGATATACTGAAATAGCTTTTTCCTGGATGACCCGGCTTTGGAACAACTTACCTCACCATTTACTTGATATTATTTATTTCAATGCCTTCAAAGAGGGACTCGATTTTGTTAATGATGATGGCAACTCAACTCACAACCCACTAACCAGTTAGTGTCTGGGTCATCATCAAACTCTAGCATGATGCAGGTAGCTGCTTTGTTGGAGTATAAATGATCCTGATCCAGAGATCCAGAAATTTCAGCAAAATGTGGTGCGATATGTGCCAGATCCTGTCAATACGTCGAGAATATGTTGTGTTGCATGAGCGCGGTATTCTTGTGTGCTTTGTATACGTTCATGCTCGGACCTCGCGGAGTCCATAGCGCGGGGGGACCCCAAATACATGAGAATGAGACTAAATTTTAATAAATAACGTTCTAGCAGTCGAGGGATTTTTGAAATGGCGCAAAAATTGAATTTTCAAATGCATTTTTCTCCAAATTTCTTCTACGAACTAAAAGTTCGCAAAACAAAATTGCTTAAAATGATGTGTTCTTGCCGCAAGGTAAAAAATTGAAGGAATTCATCAAGCGGTTTGGAGGAATCAATCAGACATATTAATGCCGATTTAGGGATTTTTTCCATAGAGCTCCATAGGAGCTCGGCAACCTCCAAAATCCCAACTCTAGTATCGAACACTGGGCGTCCCCCCCCATTAAATCTTGATTTGACAAGTGAAAGTTAATAGCCGGGATTAGCACTATACCATACCAATGGTCTGAAAGCTGATGACTGCATGCTTTTCAAGATTAGATAATGCTGGCAGTACTGTCCGCACATTGTGTTGAGAAAGTGAAGCTTCCAAGGAAAATAATATTAGTTCCCTTCCCTTTTTGGATTTTCAAACAAATTGGTGGAAGTGATTGCAGTAAGGGGTCTATTTCATATTGTCTTACTTTTTTTGGGCCTTGTGGCCCTTTAAATAACACTTTTCTGTGAGGTCTCACATGCTCAGAACAAAAAATGCAACAAACAAATAAAACTTATTTCAACAAAAGACACCGCTTCCTTTCACACTGTACATTAATTTGATAGAAAAACAGTGAATCTCCCCTATACTGATGTCGTCTAGCACCCCCGCCCACTGTTTCCTACAAGCCTCCACTCTCCTCCATCGCCGACCTTGCAGCGAAGCGCGACAGCTCCATTGTCGTCACCCTCAGTTATCATCAGACTCTTTGGCAGCATCCACTAGGGCTCGTCTTTCTTCTTCAAGGAAATCGGTGTTCTCTTCAAGATCCTAAGGTTTTCAATGCAAAATTTACAATATGTGCATGTGAATGCACTCATGGATTCAAGATAAGATTTGCCTATCCCCGGGCAAATAAATACAACCTAATGGAAGTAGTTCAGAAAGCCCTGAATGCAAAGAACATCTTGTACAAATCTGTTTATCATAGCATAAATTTATCAGCACCAAAGCAGCAGCAACAATTTAGTTAAAAACACATTATGTTTTATAAATCATATAATAGGCCTGATTCCTTTCCAATGTTTGAACGAAAAGACATGCATTTCCCTTCTTATAAGTGGAATGCCCCAAAATACCTAATTTTTCGCACCCCTAAAGAGAAAATGGTCTCAACCAGTACCCCCAGGTCACACCCTGGTCGGCCATTACCTTCCCCAATTCCGTTGTTTGCTCAGAGCCACACGGACCGCATGCACATATCATGTTGTGGGGCGGGCCTGGAAGCGGGAAGGTCAACATGGGAAAGGAAATCAGGCCTCAGTTCTATGATTTTAGAAAACATAATGTGTTTTTTTTTAACTAAATCATTAACACTGAGCTGATTTCCTTTACACCAATGTTGACTGCAATATATTCATTAAACCCCCCGTTATGAATAATTCAATCAACACCAGACTAGCACACACACTCAGTCGAGGTGGAACATGATATTTCGGAGGAGCAGCCATCCGATCAGTCAAAGGTATACCAAAATGCCAGAGCCGCAAAACACATGGAATCTCGATTCCAAAGTCAGGAAGCCAATAACTCACCTAGACATTGGAGTACACCAGGGGTGAGTGAAAGGACCTTAGACTTTATAAAATGTATTAAAATACCTGGCCAAGTTTTTTGGAGAGAGCCAGAGCCGCGACCCGCAGAGAAACCCAACCTAAGAATAGGCGAGAGGAGGAGCTCTGACAGAGACTGGAGTGGCGACGTAGGCCCTGGACAAATGGCCCGAAGCAACCCCGCGGCAAAGGCGGAGAGAACAAGGCCTCACAGCCTTGCCAACAACTGAGGATCCGGGAGGAACCAGAGAAGCGCAAGGCTGACCCGCGTAAAGACGCAGGGCAAGACCTAACCAAAAAAACGGAGGATCATGTGCCCCCTAGAGAGGTGGTCCGATCAGAACACCAAGAAAGCACCTCCACGGAAGAGAGGCCCGGGGGAGATAAGGGGTGAGAGACTGATAGAAGGCTAAGGCCCCGCCCCGTGGAGGTCTGATAGAGAAGTCCACCCTGAACCCCGTACGAAGAATCCTACAGGGAGACAGGAATCTCCGAGCTACTCCAAGCCGGGAAAGGGACCAAGAGTAATCAAGGCGATGGCTAGAGCGACGCCGCACCAAAAGGACGATTGGGGGCTCAGCCAGAATCTCGTCGCCGATAGAACTCAGACCAGAGGGAACTAGCTTTCTGGTCAGAAACGGACGCTTGCAAGAGTCACTGGACCGAACCAACAGTCACCGAAGGAACGAACCGAACGAACCAAGGCTGTGGTAGGCTGAGCTAATCGACCGAAAAATCCGGACAATGGACGATCGGAGACAAAGCCCCAAAATAAGCGAAAAGTCCACCTGTCAGACCCTTTCACAGCCATGAGATTGTAAGGACGATTCCAGGCCTCGACTCGGAGGTTGACAGAACCACCGAGGAAGAACGAGCAGACCTCCCGCAATACGGGAGCCAGCGGCACCAGACCGGGCAACCGAAGAGCAAGTCAAAAGGCTAGATTAATGATAACTAGCCAGCTACCCCGAGATCCAGGCCAGAGTCAATCCTGGCCCGAAGGTAGACAAAGTGGGTAAACCCCCGAGAAGTCTACCAGAGGGGAGAACCCGGGTATCTCTTCAGAGACACGAGTCGAGCCCCGAAATGCGACCCGAGCCGAGAGCCTGCTAACTGCTCTGGGAGCCCGAGCAGAAGCCTACCCAGTGGCAACTGCAAGCAGAGAGCAGGTGACAAAGTCGTAGAAGGACGGAATGAACCTAACATGAGTAACTTCTGGGCCGAATACCAAATCGGTATCGAGGAGTCAAACAAGTAGCAGCCGCGTAACCGAACTCCGGCTACGGGCATATAAGGATGCCACCGAGAAGAGGTCCGCGAACAGCATAGCGGCTTCGACACAACATCTCCCGAGGAGAAGTGAAGAGAGCCAACCGGATAGGTTGCTACCGAACGGGCGAGATCCCGATTAAGGATCACCAAGCCTCGAGAAAAGGGAGTCACCAACTCGTCAACCAAACTCGAGACGTCAGAAATGAAGATGACTCACAGGCGGGTGTTTAAACGGCCCCAGATACAATTCCCCAACCTTCCCACCCGGGATCGAGAAGCTCCCAACCAACTTTAAAGTTCATGTCACAGACTTTGACCGACTAGGAAAATAGGGGGATAAAACCGTCGGGGGGAGAACGAAAATGGGTGTCGAGTAGAGAATTGCGGAAAAGTAAAAAAGTGGGACAGAATAGAAAAGACAGGGAAAACAGACGTTAGAAAGGAAAGCGGAAAAGAAAACATAAAAGACTAGGGTATAAAGGAGAGAAGGAGGTACGGGGAGTACGCGGGTACCAAGTAGAGTACAGGGAAAACGTGGGAGAAAAAAAAGAGACTAATCAAAAAGGAGGCGAAGAGGAAGGTGGAGTGTGATACGGGAAGAAAAAAATGCAAGCAGAGCAGGCGAAGGGGAGCAAGGGGGAACAAGGAAATAGAGAAAGATGCATCGAAATAGTTCGATGAGTGAAGTGGGCAGACCACCATGTCAAGTGCTTCCGCATGTCTTAATACAGGAGCCAGAGCAAACGAACGTGCCCCCAGGACCCGCGATGGTACTAAGGGAAAAATCACAAGATCCAGTCGCAAGGCACGTCGGGAAGACAAGACCAAGTTAACTGCCAAGAACAACTGTGAAGCCGCCAGTGAAGGCGATTTCGGAGAACCCACCAAACTAGGGAATACCCCGGTCGCGGGGAATCCGTCTAGGCAGCACAGTTGATACAGAAGGCCGTTGCAAAGAAAAAAAAAACCCGCCTTGAATGAGCTCGAACAACGGAAAGCCTGAAAACTGCTGGAGGGGAGGTGGGGAACCCCTAAGACAGACCCCCGACGAATCGGGAGCACTCCCCGGGCCTGAAGCCCGTGAACCGCGTTAGGCCCGGACGATCCCCAACGCTAAGGCCCCGGACTAGCCCCCACGCTATGCCTGAACAAGGTCCCGACGCTACAAGAGCCGTACACGACCCAACGAGGGCACCGTCGATCGACCCAAACCCGTGTCCGGTCCCCCCGAGTGAGACAGCGGACCAGGCTAGTCATCCGGGAGCCAAGGAATGGACGAGAACTGTCCAAAGCCAGCCCTCCTCCCGAACAAACTGTAGAAAGGGACCACGGTCAAGACACCGCCAACAGTGGTCATGTCCAGCAAAAGTCGCAAGACCTCAAGGGCTAGCCCCAAGGGGCGGAGTACGGCCTGGGAGCACAGGTAAAAGGTTAGACAACAGAGCTAAACCACCAGGCGCGCATGACGAACCAAGCCCAGAGGGGGCGAGGCCATCCACCTGGGGTGTATAGCCAAGCCCATGAGGGACCCGACATCAGCATCAATCCTGAATAACCAAGCCCGAGACCGGCAAGAGCTGGCTAGGCCCCTAGGGCACCAGCTGGCAGGTAGGCCGAGGTCTCGCGCCAGCACAAAAGTGAGGACAGATGGCAAGGAAGAACAGCCAAGGGCGGCGATGATCAGGTTCCCCTTACGGGTGTGTAAGTGCCCAAGGGAGAAGTGACATAACCCCTCCCCCCCCCGCCTAGCCGGACCATTGAAGCCCCTGGAGGGTCCACGCCCACCGGCATAGGCACAGGCCCCATAAACCCCGAAGGGGGCCAAGGTAATCACCCCAAGATGACAGGGCATCAGGTCCCTAGGCCAGCTAGGCCCGACAAGGGGGCCCATCCAAGCTCGAGGAAAGAACCCATGGCCAATCTACCCCGAATGGAGATCAAGGGTCTAAGAGTCTAGTAGCAAAGGCCTATGCGGATGAAGCCCAAGCCTAGGCCAAGGCGAAAGTCAAGGGACCACCAAGGCTAAAGCCACGACCTTCCAAGGAAGTGGGGGCTAAAACCCAACGACCATTATCACACCAAAGCTGGATACATGGTCTATACCCCAAGGGGACCGAACGAACTCCAGAACGGCAACTGTCACTAGCTCCGACTCTGGAATCGCGCTAAGGCCCAGCTGATCCCCAGGAGTGGAGCAGCGAAGCTGCATCATAAGCCTTAGTCGCAATTGTCCCCAAGGGAGACAGCGGACCAGGCGAGGTACTTAAGCTAAAAACTAGCATAGAGCCAGGACAGCCAGGCCTAATGCCCAGCGCCTAACGGCAGAGACCATAGCCCGCAATATCTCCGAGTGGTTGCAACACGGCACAGGCCTGGACTACACACCACGAAGGAGCGAGGCTACCGGGGCAGCAATCGTCAACCGCCAACAGAGGCAGCGACGGAAGAATCTCCTAGACCCAGAGCTGAAAAAGCATGGGAAGGGTAGCAGACGGCCTCCAAGGCTACCCCAGCTCCAAAGGGAGCCCGAGCAGTCTAAAGCAAGCACCCAGCGATCCGGGGGCGAGTTGCATAAAAAGGTTAAGGTCTGGGCCCCGACGAAGCCGCAAGCTATAGCACGGCAGGATGCGCCCATGCCCGCCGAGCGGCTAGGCCCCCACAGCATGTCAGGGGATCACCCCCAAGGTGGGGACCCTGCATGCAGAAGCTAGACGCAAACGACAGAGAATAGACGCGGTAAACCGGACTACCTAAGGCTGAGAGGGCTCTCCCACCCCAAGGCAAGCAACATGCCAGCCAGGGTTGAAGCCACTCAGCTAGGCCGCCCCGTATGGGAGCCCTGCCAAAGAGTCAGACTTGGGTAGACCCGAGACAACCGCCGGACCCACGGCATCCCCGAGGGGATCCCCAATATCAAGGCGGCGTCGAGCCTCCCATCCCCTCAAGGGAGCATGTCGTGGCGCCGTGAGTTGAATTCAGACACCAGGGAAGGTGGACAAACACCACCCGAGCAACAGCCCCCGTAAGATGGGACCGAGTCTCTGTGGTTAAGGCCCGGAATCACAGCCAACGACGCGGTAACTGTCACCATGCAGCACACCCCTGGTAAGGATGCGCGGCAAAGAGATTGATGTAAACATCACCCCAATCCGATCACCCCGAGGGTGAGACGCTATAAAAGGTAGGAGTACTCCGCCTCCCCCCTAACGGCTGGAGAACAGCCCCCTAAAGTCCCGGAGCCACGAGCTATACCCCCGCTAGAGACTTCTAGCGCATAGGCTATTCAAGGGCACCAGCGCCGCCCTGAAGGGGCATGCTGCAGAGCCTGCACCAAGCCCCTGCGGAGGAAGCCCCGTAGGCTTCCCCACAAGGGCGCCGAAACGGAAACCCCCACGGGGTGACCGTAACGGCGGAACCGTAACGGGAAACTATACTAAGCGCATGGACGAACCACACCATTAACCTGAAGACAGGAAGAAATTAAGAGATGCACAACGGAACCCCCTCTGATCGTGTAACCAAACACACAGGGAAGCGCTGCGCGCCCCACTTAGCCCATGAAGGCCTGGTGAAGCATGCATCACTGAGCCATATTAACCCCTCGTCTTCGCTAATCATGCTAGCTATTCAGTGTGTTCCGTAACTGCTGAACCGTAGCGGGAACCTTGCTGGGTCGACCGCACCAGTACCCGCTCACGTTACCATCCCCCGCTTGAGCTGGGACAACTGGCGAAGCGCTGCGCTCCCACACCTAGCCGTGAATGCCTTGTGAGCATGCCGCACGAGCCATATTGGGACACCGCTCGGCTAGCCATGCGGGGAACAGTGAGCATAATCAACACCCGCGGCGTCCCCCGTTACGGGGCACCGAGGAAACCACCCTGGTCTGGCTAATCAGCCCCGAGAACCGGGTACCAACGGCACTGCGGTCGCAGAGTCCGAGGACCCCAAACCACGAGCGCCGGGTGTCGGTACTGGCACATGGATCGGACCCGAGAAACCCGGGCTTCACGCAAGACCAATACACCGCCACCGGACGGACTGCCGCCGCCCAATCCCCTAGGGGAAGGGCAGAGCAGACCATTCTAGCCTGCACCGATAAAAGCAACGAGCTAAATCCGGCGAGCCAGCGCCGTGTCCCCCGCTTGCTAGCCAGGCTGGCCCCCGAGGGAGCGGCCAACTAGTCCCCGCTATTAGAACCGAAGGCTTCCATAATACAAACCGGAATGATCTGGCACCGCCAAACCCCAAGGGAAAAAAAAAAAAAAAAAAAAAGGCAGAGCAACCGAGGCTCGCCTGCAAACCGGAGGAGCCCCTAGGGCTAGCCCAGGCGAGCCAGCGGCCGGTAGCCAGGTAGAGCAGGCGGAACTCCCGATAGAGAAACGCCCTACTAACACCCCATGAAGTCCGAAGCTACAACATCTTTAGGTACTCCCAAAGCATCGGGGCCGCCGCCTTGGAAGAACCTCGGACCAGAGACCGAACACCACCCCCCCTTGCCCCTTAGCGAAACATAAACAGGGAAAAGCTTGTTCAATGGCGAACCTTGAAAACAGAAGGCCACCGCAACATAAACCAGTCCAAAACGAGGCTGACAGCGAAGCAAGACCCGTAAGAACTCACAGAGAGAGAGGTCGCGGGAGGCAAGCGCAAAAGACTCTGAAAGTGGGGTGAAGCTGAGCCAGATGGGGCCGCGCGATTCCGGAATAAAAGACGAGGATGACAACAAAGGGCGTGCCGCGTAACCCTCCCGCCAACTCGAACAAATATAACCGTCGCGTAACAAAGTCACCCACCGAAAGAATTTTCCAAAGTCAGTTTCACATATTTTAATTAAAATACAACAAGCATAAGAATAAAATAATAGACACACTCCCCAATAAACTGTTTTATTGATATTAATGGCAACTACAAGAACAGAAACAGGCTCACAAAAACAAGGCAATCCAAATCACTCAACACGTTCGTCAAAATGGCTGCCGTGTTTAAAACACCTTTTTGTTTACTTTTTTCGCCGCTACACAGATCCATACGCATCGGCGGCAAAAAAGGATACACAATCAAAGCTCTCCGCCGCGTAAAAGTCCCCGTTTATTCCGTCCAAATAAGCTTAAAATAAATCCAGTATATGAATCAGTAATATTCCAATAGTATGGTATAGTAAGTAGGAAAGTACGTCTCCGTTTTAGACGACACATCTATTAGCAAATTTCTCAGATATTTTGGCTGCTAATACAGAGACTGCCATTAACACGCGTCCCGTTTGGTAGGCGGCCAAAACAAAACGGAAATTGAGGAAGAGTAATGGCCGACAGGGTTTGACCTGGGGTCACTGGTTGAACGCATTTTTCTCTTTTTTAGGGGTGCTAAAATGGTATTTTTGGGGGCATTCCACGTCTCAGAAGGGAAATTGCATATCTTTCAGTCAACATTGGTGTAAGGAAATCAGCTCAGGGTAATGATTTATCGGTTTTCAAAGAATGTCCGTTTAATTGGCCGACATCCAATTCACCCCAATGTGGATACACTCTGGATAAAGCTTGGGTACATTATTTTGAACCAAGTCTGGTGGTAATCGCAATTTACTTAGCAGTAGACAACAGCAATTTACTATACTTTTAAAAGAATTAGTCCTTTGTTTGGTCTGTGACCCCTAGCTGACCCTCTGACTTTAAAACACTTAAGTGCCCTAAGGGGGGGTTCCACCATAGTACCCAAGAATTTGTTTTCGGCGATTTCTCACTCGTGAAAATATTTCGAACTCTAATTTTTTTAATTTGTTTACTTATCGATGCACTTCTTTCCATAAAAAAAATTACTAAAAGTTCTTGCCTGTTAATGAGATAATTCGCTTGGGTCCCTAGGAACCCACCCACCACACCCGCCCCCCGCATGTGAACCCACCCGAAAATTATCTTCCCCCCCCCTCCCCCTTAGCACCAACGGAGTGTGATTTTAAAAATAAAAATACATCGGTCCTCGACCGCTTGTTGCGCCTGCGTCGCGGTTTGTGAATGGATAGTCCCCCTCACATGAACCTTTGACCTGATGTTTACCTTTGACCTCATAACAAAAGAGGGTTGCTGTAAACACCATAAACCAAGTTTAATGGTTCCACTGTGAACTTCACTTTTCAATGAGGTCAATTTACAAATTTTTCATTTTCAGGCCCTATTTTAACAACTTGACCCTCGACGTGACCTTTGGCCTTGTATGTGACCTTTACCTTGGCATGTGAACTTTTGACCGTCATCAACAAATTAAGGATCCCCTGTTTCACCTATGCCCATTGGCCACCAAATTTGTTCCAATTGAACCTCAACTTTTCAGATGAGGTTGATTTCATTCACAGCCTATTTACAACCTTGACCTCACATGACCTTTTGAACCTTGTATGTGGACCTTTGACCTCAGCAACAAAGGGGGGAGCCAAGTTTGCACCTGTGACATAAGTTTGGTTAGAATCCTCATGTATGTGGATCAGTACAGGCAAATGTTAACCCTGTGTTTCACACAACAGACATCAACAACAGACATCACTAGCCTGGGAACAGATCTAATTTACACGACGGCCGTATTGGGAATAAGGATGGTGATCCCCCCCTTAATGACCCCTTGAGGTGACTTGAACTTTGACCCTGTAACTTCATTAATAGTCACAAATGTCATTAAATGTATTTTTTACCGTGTTAACAACTTTACAAGGATCAATATTATTGAGTTTCACAACTCAATCCAAGCATGTCAGGGATTTTATCTTTTCACCCCTATAAGGTGACCCGTGGGTCCCGGATGGGGTCAACTTTACTTGTTCTGCATTTAATGATGCCACAGGATTTATCCCCGACAATTTCACAGCTCACTCGGAGCTTGTTGTAGATTTTGACCTTTGACCTTGAACTTTGACCTTTGGAGTTGAAACTATCATAGACTTCTATTACCATTAATGTTACAACACTGTAGCAATAACAGGCTTTTCTGTCTTCTTAGGCTGAGATATAGCCAATTGGGTCTTATTTTTAAGCATTTTTTTTGGCAAAATTGACTTTGACGCCTAATGACCTTGTACCCGGTATAAAAAAAACCTGTTTACACAACAAAAATGCATTTGTTCCAATGCAAATAAAAATTCTATTATGCTTAGTTCTATAGATAACATTCTTGAAAATTATTTACCTTAAAACCGGAATGACAAATTGATCTTTGACCTCCAAACTAAAAAATACCTTGTCATACAGCAGGTAACTAACGCAATCTGAAAGTTCAGTCCTTGTTAACTATGTTTGGGTTTTGAGATAAAAGAAATTGAAATTTTTGGGAATTTTTGTGGTTTTTGACCGGAAGTGGTCCCGTAATGACCTTTGATCCCGAAATTGTGGACAACCCGAAAACCCTGACTGGTAACAAACCTGTTTCTACTGACGTCACTCTGTTACGTACTTTTGAATGACAGAAAAAAAAACTATGTTTTGAATTTGTTTTCATAATCAATTTTTTGGCTTTCAACCGGAACTGACCCCCTTATGACCTTTGACCCCGTAATGACCTTTGACTCCTTATCCCTGAACACCCTATATGAGCAAGGTCAGTGGGTCTGAACCAGTTGGGTTTATATCGGCGTAATAATCTGTGGAAGAAGATAATTTTTTGACAATTCAATTACACTCAATCCAAGGCATGTCAAGGATTGACCTTTGCAGCAGCCTTATAACGTGACCCCTGGGTCCGATAGGGTCAACTGTATTTTTCTGCATTTACGATATCCCGAGGATTATTCCCGTCAAATTTCAGTTCAATCGGGGCTTGTTTGAAATTTCAACCTTGACCTGAAACTTTTGACCTTTGGGTCGGACTATCATAGACCTCTCTACTATTAATGTTTACATCACTGTAGTAAATAACGGGCTTTATCTTTCCTCCATATGCTAAGATAAAATCCAATTTGGTCTATTTTTTAACATTTTTTGGGAAAATTGATCGCTTTGACCCCCTTAATGACCTTTGATTCCTGGTATAAAAAAAACCCTGAGGTACACAACAAAAATGCATTGTTTCCAATCAAAATAACAAAAATCTACTATGCTTAGTTTCTGGAGATAAAAATTCTGAAATTCTTTCCCTAAAAAAAAATAAACGAAAATGACCTTAAAGGACCGTTGACCTCCAAAAATAACAATACCTTGCATACACCACAGGTAACATGAATGCATATCTGTAAGTAAGTCACTGTACTACTTGGGTTTTTTTTGATTTTTTGAGATAAAATTTTTTGAATATTTTTGAAATATTTTTGGTTTTGACCGGAAGTGACCCCGTAAATGACCTTTGATCCCCTCCTGAAACTGTGGACAACCCAACGACCCTGCCTAGTTCCATACCATGTTCTCTAATGCGTCACTCCTTTTACTTACTTTGTAAGGACAAGCGATTTTGTGAATATTTTTTTCACAATTTGGCTTGCAAAACCGGAAATGACCCCTAAGGAAAATGACCTTTGACGCCTTATCCCTGACACCCTATATAAGCAAGGGTTCATGTTCGCTCTGAACCAGTTTGGTTGATATGGCCGTAATCCTGTAGAAGAAGAAGATAATTTGACAATTAAATTAACATTTGAAGCCTGTGGCCAGGTCAAAAGTCAGACAGGGGTCAATGTCATATGACATAAATGGACGGGTCAGCGGTCATTTGATGTAATCTATCAAATACGTCAAATGATGACGGAACTAGACGCAGTTGACGTGTTGCCGAAGAAAGAAAAAAAACCCCGTCAAAAACAGACAGACGGCTGACGGCCGTCTTGTAACAACAAACATCACAAGAACAGTGGACAAAGTGATGATCCCAATGTGTCTTCCTGCCTCAAGGCAGTGCTGACACAAAATTAGCAAACCCTGTTGCCAGAAATATTTGTCGACAGAATCAGAAAAATAATTTAACCCTTTATGTATGCTGAAAAGAAGCGATTCCATCATCGAACGACTGCGCGCCATTGCTGTACAACCTCTGCAAAAATGACTGCCCGCCCCCCCCAAAAATACAAGAATGTACCAAAGGGTAATGTTTGTGTTTAAATATTTAAATTGTCCATCTGAGCAGATATAAACATCAAATGATTTGCAATGTGATGCTGTTTAAGCCACATGGTCTCGGAAACAACATACTACTTTTTGAGGCGATTTTGACGCATTTCGAAAACATGATTTGCCCCTAATTTCTCCAGACATAAACCAGACTCATTATATTGCACCTGTGGCGTTGTCTTATGCCCCTCAAAGGTGTGGTATGAGTGTCATTTGAAAAATCTTTCCCTGCGGGAAAGTGTTCCTCGCCTTGTGGTGGGGTTTCCCCCCATTAGGAACACCAATGTGACGGTGAAAACACCTTTAGGCACTTAAGTGTTAAATGTCTTGAGTGATTTCAAGCGCCTTATCCAAAGATTGTCACAAAGTTAGGTTGGGAATGTTAAAAGTCTGACTTTTTCATATACAAGCACTAACCAGTTAACGACCTAACCAAAGGGACTCATACATAAGCACCATGCGTACACTTTTGGGCACTACCCCTCTGGCTTAAGCCAGAATGATAAAAAAATACATCGGTCCTCGGACCGCTTTGTGTCGCCTGCCGTCGCGGTTAGAATAGGCCTAACATGACCTTTGACCTTTAATATGACCTTGGACGCTCAACAAATGAGGTTTGCATTTAAAAAACTCAGAAGGCATTTTTCACAGTAAAGAGACATGAGTTTCCCTTCCGGAATAAGTGCTTTGTATGAAGAAAGTCATAAGTAATAATTTTGAGTTATTGATTTCTAAGGACATGTTTATAAATAGATAATATATTTTTTAAGGTTTTTTGAAAAGCGTTGATAAATCAGGTTTTTAGCAAAAATTTTGCTAGGTTTATTATTTTTGGACGGACAGTTTTATTCCTATGAGAGATCCAAAAAAAAATAACATTAGCATACACTCAGACAGGGATTTCCTTTTCATCTCAAAAGAAAATAGTATGCAAAACATTATTTTATGTAAGTATTCGCCTGTAGTTTGGTACCAAATCTCAATCTGGCATGTTATTCATCTGGTAAGACAATAACCATGATAAATAATGCTAATGTTGACGCATTTTGGACGGACACACCCTTTCCAAAAATGAACTATATGTTCACAACTTCCCACAAAACAGAATAAAATCCAGCTTTCATTTCATAAACGACATTAATATTGTCCATTTATGATAGGTGTGAACTCCATACTATTGAACATGCCTTTCCTTGAATATAGCTATGGTTCACGGGGTTGGCTGTAAAAACGGGGCAGTTTCAGTGACCTAGAGTTTGTTAAAATATAACTTTTTTAGATACCCTGTGTGCAAAAGCATCTACAGTTTGTGCATTCTGTCATCAAAGCTCCCTTTCCCCAATACCTTGATCTTATCATTCATCTGATGTAGCTGGTATCTGATGCTCCCAGTTCATTCTTCTGAGCCTATCTCTCCCCATGTGGTTTGTTTTTTTTCCCCTACTGTTTTTCTACCAGGTTTGGGAAGTCAGCCGCAAAACAGACCGCCTCCTGGCGTACACTACTGCTAGCGTGAGTCAAGTTTAGTATCAGTCCATTGAAATAAACAAGAGTCAAACTTGTGTGTTACAAGATTGAAAGAAATAAAAGAAATTTGATTTCTCTGAGCATACATTTATGATCACATGCAAATATTAAACAGGGTGTGAGAGGCCATGGACAAAAAAAAAAAAACGTATGAAAAAAACAGGAAAAAAGGAGCAAAATGCCAAAAACAGTCTGAAAATCAAAGAAAAAGGCTAAATTTTGGTACTAACAAAATGTGTCAAAAAACAGGAAATCCCTCTTAAACAAGGAGATTTCACACCCTTGGTTTAAGGGTGCTTGTTCCGATTTATGTGTATTGTTTCTCTACTTTATATGAGAGCCTGGCACTTGCACATACACCCCCATCAAGTAGCCGTGGAAATAACCTTGCGGTTGTTGATGGTGATGAAATAATGCTGTTGCAAAGCCCCTTTCAATACTGTGGCTAATATTGATGGTTACCACTAAAACTGGGAAGAAGAGGGGGGGGGGGAGGAGAAGTGATTTCATTGATGACGCATTGCTTTGTTTTTGATTGAATTATATTTGGGGCGGGAATCGTTTCGCTGATTGGTGAGGGGCGAATGAGACTTACTTGTCAAAAACTGACATGTTACGGCATCCTGTAAAAATTTCCGGGATCAATTTGAACATTATAGAGATTTATGTAATTTTTTTCTAACCTTACCCCCCCTCAAAAACACAACGAAATGTGCTCTCCACGGTGTACCCTCTGCCTGTCATGATTCACACCTGTTGGACTGCACAACAGATATACACCGTGCGTAGCCACGTTATCTTGCGGCTGGTACCATACCATACCATACTACTACTACTCTCTATGCTCGAAAAAAAAATCAGCGGAAAACAGTCACAAACTTCACAGATTCAGTCACAAACTCCACAGATTTAGTGCACTGATTCCATTGCGAAAATCCCCCACAAATTCCAATCATGTTATTTTGGCATGCAAATTAGCTACATTTGAAGTCGATAGATCGATTTTCACGAATGAAGAACTCATTTTTCTGATAGGTAAAGGTAGAGCAACGTGCAGCATACTTTAAAATTAAAAATCACAAGAAAAGTAGATAAATTCGCGTGTAAACTATTACCAACTGAATGTTTTTATATCGAAGTGAACTTGCATTCACAAAGATCTGAATTATTTTCAATTAAAAAAAACAATATTTTCGTCCGATTCTATGCATCCCTGCAACAATTTTGACGAGCATATCATTTGTATATCTGATGATATTACATGTCTTACATTCGAATCCACAGAAGGGCTTTAATAGATTATTGACCACAGGTTGAAAATACATAGTCGATTTTTTTCCGAGGGGGTGGTCACTGAACTTCGCGGTCACAACATACCTTAGCGGGATCATAAAGGGAAAGCCATCTATTGAATGATTTAATGATTTCGCATAAAAGCCGGTATGTGTAAACAGAGCCTCTCTACATGAAGGTATCTTTTTGGGGTATAATGTCATATAAGGGATCTAATTAAGTTAGTTACGGCAGGAATTGTTTCACGATATTAGAAAATAGAAGAAAATGACACAATAATAATAATAATAGATAATGGAATTGATAATACTGGGTTAAATAGATGGGACAGCACACCAAAAAATAAACTTAAAAAAATGCAAAAAGAAAAAAAATAAAAAAATTAAAAAAATTAAAAAAATTTTTTTTGCATTATTTGAAATGTCCTGTGGTTTCGTAAACTTCTTTGAATATTTTATACCAATACTGACAATGTTAGACAGTACAGATAGGTACTGCAATGCCTTGTGGGATCTGATTCAAAACACCCTCTGGGACTTATTTAAGTTTCAATACAATCACTGACTCACTCAGGGCTGATTACTAAACAATCAGTGATGTCAAAAGACATTTCTACTTGCAATATTTCTTGATTTTAAGCCACTTGCCACTTACACAATATCAGTAAATTCCATATATTGTATCTGACAGACTCTTACCTAATTTCGAAGTGTGCAACTGCTTCTTTAGTTCAGTTATATTGGCATTAGCACTGTCAATATCCTCCTGCAGTGCCTGGTTCAAATCCTCGCTGGCCTGTTCTCTTTGCTGTGCTGCCCTCATGTCAGCCTGATGCTGGATCTTATCTGACTCGGCCTGCAGCAGCTGCGCATGTGCTTCTGCTAACTCTTGCTGACTGGTCTCCATCTGTGATGTCATCACTTTGTGCTGATGTAAGCAAATCAATGAAAACTTTGATAATATTTTATTTTAATTAATAATGTAAAACTTGAGATCAATAAGTATTGCACTCTAATAACAGTGTACAATTAAGGTAAACATCAAAACAGTAAATCAAGTGAAAAACTTGGGTTAAAAAGATACATATTTCCCAACTCTCCAGATCCAGTATTGCATGTGGAAACCACAATTTTTTTAAGTATGCAGTATATTTACTCCAAAATTGCCTGGGTGGTGCCCAATCCAGTGTGGTTTTGATATACCACATCACAACTAACAACAGATTTCAGTTGGATAATGGAAGGATAACATTCCCACATAGTTTTAAAAACAAAGTGCATAAATATTAACAGGTGTCTAAACAGGTTTGTTCCTGACTATAATCTTGAAGTATAATATATATATATACACAAAGGGAAAGGGGGGGCCTTCTGGCATCCCGCACAATGTATCACAAGAGGAGCTTAAATAAAATTTGCCTCTGCATATTTAAACAGCAGAGACTACAATACAAACAACAAGCCATCTCATGTCGCCCTTTTGCAGAACAGTGACGACTAAAGCTGGGAGTTAACGTTTAATTTCCTATCCGTTTACACGATTAGTATTTTCGTTCGTTTAAATGGTCATAACGACTGCCAAATTTGGCGCTTCCACGGAAATGCAATTCTAGCGCCATAAATCGTCCGTAATCAGGTTACCCGGCTTTGCATTCGATCATATTATCATCTTGAACCATAAAATGTTGTTTGTACTTACCTATGTTATGTTTTAATCCCAAATAAAGCAGTTGAATATCCCAAAGACCCCAACAACGAATCACTATGGGTGCCTCCATATTTTGTTACCAAGTTGGTCCCTTTAGCTGATAGTACCCGGTAGTTTATCTTTCCATAGAATAATAGAGTAACAAGGTCTATAACACAGATTACACTCGCACATACAAAAACTTGGTAAACTGGGGATTCCCCTGTTTCCGTAAAAGTCAGAAACCATTTCTAGGAGCAGCATTGGAACTTTTAACTTTACTTTTCACTGACAGCGGGTAAATTTTGGTGAAAATTTGACTTCAGCAATTTAAATAATACTGAAAAAAGTTAGTATTTTTTTACCGACGTGTAAATGTGTAGTGCATTTTCTAAACGTGCAGTGACCCTTCCGTTCACTAGTGACGACATGCATGGCACTCAGTATTCTGAAAGTGTATAGATGATGTGACATGTGTCGTCACTTCGGTAGCCACCAATAGAAGTGGCAGACAATCAGAATTTAGCGCCAGTAATATGCAATTATCTCCAAGGCCAACCCGAAGAGACCCGTTGCTGATTGGCTTAAAAAGAACCTTGAAAACAAATGTCAAATCATCTATAAGTTTACTGATCTCACTCTCTAACAAACCACTGAGAAGACAGACTGCTGCTATATGACTACCAAGGTGTAAAGAGATTAATACATGCACTATAGTACTGTCAGAATTGTTCAGAGGTGAGCAACGCACGCCGTAATTATGCATGAAAGGAGGTGGAGCCTACAGGCATTCTTACACACGATATTCACCAATTAGATGGCAGACCCATTCTACAAGCCAATCGGCATTCACTTCTGTGTTGACGCACATCACGTTCGGCACACAGTAAATAACTCTGAACAATTCTGGCTACTAGCCAATATGAAGAAATAGGTATGCACCAAAAATGACTAAATTCAAGTGCACCAGTGCAGTGCCCTGTGTATTTTGGTTAAAATTACCGACTTACCTGAGACTGCCACATATTTTTCTTTTCCATTGTTTTCTGAAAGAGTGTCATGACATTGGTAAATGCTTCCTCCAAACATCCAAACTCCTGTAGTCACAATATGAGAAAGGTGTAGTCATAGTTCCCAAAATAAGTAGTTGAGCATGACAATAATACTTAAGCTAAAATAAGTAGCACTTTGCTTCCCATAATGGTACTACTGTTCCTTGATTCCTATTGGAAACCAATGTAATATGCACCAACACTAAAACAATTCAATAGCAGACAAAGTTATTTATCAGAGTTAAAAGGGTACATTTCTTGTACACTCATTGGAAGTTTTTTGTATTAGAAAGGTCATATTTTTCTCATAACCCTAGTAAAACTTAAGGTAAGGTATTAAAATTTAATGACACCTCAACACAAGTATGTCATATGTGTCACCATGGTTACATCAACATTTAACTATAGTAGATTCAACCCATCGTGTCACCTCTAGTACTTTTCCGAAGGTATTGGCATTGAATGAGGGGGATGTGCAGTGGGGAATATTAAAATCCACGCTAAATCAGAGAAAAATCAATTTTGTGCTTAATGAAAACATTCAAGTCAACCTAAGCGCATTTATAGCTGAATTAACTCTCAAAACATTCCGACTAATCGTATTTGCTTCAGTGGTATTCAATGTAACAGGTGAGTTGAATGTTACTGACTTTTGACCACTCGTGCTTTGGATACAAAGGAACATAAACGTCTTTGCATACTGTCCATGTAAACATGAAGGCCAGATTATCTTAGTTCGTTCATGAAACAGGTGAATCGGGCCACATATTATGCCTCCTCTCCCAACTAATCAACGCTGTCCAAAACTTTTCCTCTGGTGACACGATGGGTTGAATCTACTATAGACAAACATTAAAAACCTCTTTCTACATTACCATTACATACAAACTCTTACTTTTTGAAACTAGATATGCATGAGTAAAGGTTATTTACTACAAAATTTCAGTTGATTCTGACGATGCATTTTTATGCTAAGTATAAGCATGTTTGTATGACGGTGCCCATAGGCCACTGTGCTGTAATTTCTATCCATTTACGGACAGAACATACAAAATTAACAAAGGGGGGGGGGGGGGGGTGTGTCGAAAAATTTAGTATTCTAGGTCGGCCACAGCTAGCTAACGAATTCGGGCAACGTTAACGGAATAAACCGCATGCTACATGTTGCCGAATTTTAAGTGGTGGCAGAATACTAAATTCATCCCCCAATTTCTTCCAGAGTAGATCGAATATGCATGTAAGAACGTACTATAGGCCAATGGTTCAGACAATATAACAAACGCAACTTTTTAGGCAAGTCGGAGGGACGAGGCTGTGGATCACAAAATGCCCTTTAACATTATAATTGCATACTAAGCCAGTTATCAAAGTCTCTGCTATTCATTTAGGTTTTTTTTTGGCTGATGCCTTCTATCTCCTTTACAAACAGGCCAATGCTACTTCACACAATTACCTATTCAGAAATATGAAGCTAGAAAGTTGATATTATTCTCTTTTAAATTCACTATACAAGTGTATTAATCTTGGATGAAGTCATCCAAGTCTTATAAAGTCAATTTATTTAACTTTGTTAGATTTCATAAATCGAATAAAATTGAACAGCGCCTTCAACTTGAGTCACTTTCGTCAAGTGAGATTCTTCTCCCTAAATTGCAGGTTCCCTGACAATCAGGTTTATTGTGCAAGTCACTTGCAGTCTTGCATCTTTTTAATAAGATTCTACCAACCATGCCAAGCCTTTAATATGGTTCCTATTGCACAGATATATGCATGCAAACATTAACATTCCCACACAACCCCCCCCCAAAAAAAAAAAAGAGTCAAACACATTTGCCAAAAAAGCTAAATGTTGCATTTTATGTATTTTTAAGTTTTTTTGTTTTTTTTCTTGCCAAAATTTTCTGCTTGGATTTCTGTTGTTGCTGAAATTCACTGATTTTTGGTCCTAGTTTCTGAAATGACACGCACACATACTTAAAAGAAATCTGATCTCACAAAACTTTATGGTGAATAGAACTCTTATTTACCACATTACCTGTACTTTAGTTGCTTTTAACAATGTATCACTGAGTCCTGAATAGGCTTCTAATTCCATCTGCAACGTCTTGATGGTTTCCTGGGCTCGCTGAT
Organism: Ophioderma brevispina; assembly: GCA_023653785.1. Classification (NCBI taxonomy): domain Eukaryota; kingdom Metazoa; phylum Echinodermata; class Ophiuroidea; order Amphilepidida; family Ophiodermatidae; genus Ophioderma; species Ophioderma brevispina. The sequence continues at coordinate 21,744 of JAMKCH010010536.1, forward strand.
AGTGAGGCTTGTAATTATTCCTCTTTATCTCATCTTCTAATTCTGCAATCTAGCCGTTAAAATATTTGTATGGAAGAATTATTGTGATACACAACAAATGCAAATGGTGCGCCTGCCATTGGTGTTTGGGCCAGACTCCCTCATATAATGTTGCTGTGGGGGGTTCGCCACTCCTCCCGCACAGCGAGTCTGTACCCATTTATACTCCTGGGTGGAGAGAGGTAAGCGAGGTAAAGTGCCTTGCCCAAGTGCACAACACATTGGCGACAGTGGGGCTCGAACCCACAACCTTATGCTTATGAGGCGAGCGCTGATCCACTGCACCACATGTGCAGTCTATATGCACTGTCCAACCCTAAAATCATACTCTATGATGCCAACTCTACATCCCTTGTCTAACCAGGCCATTTTTTGTAATGCGACTAACAAAAGTGGGGTAGGGGGTTACAAACCCCCATAAAATTTCCTTACCGAAACCCTATAAACTTGATTCTGGTATCGATGGATGGCTATGGGGCTCCTCTATCCAGTGATACCAAAAAAGTACCAACATTCCCAGCACCTTGCTTCTATAATGTCATAATGCACGGAACCCTTGCAAAATTCAAATGGTGAAATCAGTTTGGTGAAGTATAGGAAAATTCAAATTTTGAGTATAAATCACAGAAATAATCAATTTCACCATAATTTTGGCCAAAATAAGAAAGAAAAACAAATGTAACTTAAAAGTTAAGTTTTAGCTCAATAACATGATGAAAACTTTTACCGATAATAGCAATTTTATGGTACACCAATTTACACAGTAAAGTATAGTCCTGATGCTTCACCCCCCCCCCCCCCCCCACACACACACACACAGCTCGACTTTGGTGGCATTTTCTCCATTAAGGTGGTAGGTCTGAATTTTTTTAGAGCTTCTGCACATCAAAAACTCTTTTTTACACAAGAGAGACAGGTCAGGTTTCCTTCGAGGGCCTGCTACTGGTATCCTGGTAACCAGTACTACCTGTCCCAGGGCAGAGTTGTTGGCTGCTAAACCGTCACCCACATTGGCTTTCTAAGGAAATCTGATGAGGAGGGTAGCTGGTTACCCTGGTAGAATGAAAAAGAAGATCTACCTACAAGGGCGTCAGCTCTGGGAGAGCTAATGGCAGCCATCCAGCACATGCTGCCTTGCATAGTGGGTGTGGTTGCCCAAAGGCTAGGCCCACCGCCAAAAACTGTGGATTGACGCCAGGAAGGGCATCCGGTAATTATCTGTTGCTCCAATAAATCCTCACACAGCAGTATTGCTGAGTGAGGTGTATCCAGCCACCCCCGTTAGCGTGGACAAAACCAGATTTAAAACTTTGGTTTAACAAAGACCTAGTATTTTAACTGTCACATTAAGCCAAAAAAAGTTTGTTTACCATATCCCGACCGACCATAAAAACACCTGTCGGCTAAAATTTGTTTATGCAAATTAGCACAAAAAAATATGCTGATTGACCCACGATTTTCCACCAACAGAAAGATGAAAACATCAAGATCAGGCAACAAAACAACTATAAGAAGTAAAACAAAATATCTTTGCTATGTCATTGAAAACAAACTTTTATTAGCATGTTGTATGGTATTGATTTTAGAGGAACATAGTGAAGTTCATCTTTTTAAAAAAAAAATAATTTTTCCCCTCCAATAATGCAAATAAACATTTTTTAAATGCCTTACACTGTACCAAGAGACTGAATTTAATCTGTGAAGACCTTGAGACCATTTTAAAATCACATGCTTGTATCTATTTGGAAACAACATTTTGAGATTGGGTAAGCCTTGCAACAAAGATACCCATATGGAGATACCTTTATCGAGAGATTGAATATATATTTTTTTGATCTTATTTATACATCTATCTTTATTACTGATTACCTGTTTGATGTGCTGCATGTTGCAGTCTTTTAGGTCCTCTTGAAGTGGTGGATTTTCCTTCTGGTACTGTTCCTGACACTCGGCTTTCTCTGGTGGCAGCATATATTTCAGTGGCTTTCGAAATTAATATAGGTAATAACTAGAATTTCGCGGTTCTCGACTTACGCGCTCGCTATATTCAAAAGAATATAAGCTGTGGGCCCCCCCTCGCCCCCATGACCTGTGACCCTGGCACGTGACCTTTGATCTCATCAACATATGACAAAAGTTTGAGTTCCAATTGAACTTCCAAGTTTTCAATTAGATGAAGTTTACATTTTTAGCCATTTTTCAACTTGACCTCACATGACCTTGACCTTTCAACACCGGACCTTTTTGACCTCATCACATATGACGGGATCCCATGGTGCACCTAATACAGAAGTTTGGTTCCAATGAAGGTAAATTTCTGAGGGCAATTTAAAAAAACTTAATTTGTGGACACACACATCCACAACACAATCCACACACACAGTCACACACACATACACACATACACACCACAACGGATGCTAGTGGTTCCTGCCTAGCTATAGCTGGCGGCCCCCCAAAAAAGCGAAAACAGACTTTTTAGTGACAGTATCGGAAAAAATAGAATTTGTGAATGTAAGAGTTTTAACGTTTTTTAACACATCACATTAAGCTTTATAGATGAAAGTTTGTTGAGTTAAGTGGATGAACTTAATAATTTGCCAAGCCTCTTTCAAATTAGGAACTCACTAAAAAGAAATCAAAATAGAATCTACCAGCAAACAGCCACAGCCAAACCAATTTAGGCGCTTTGACGTTGATGTGGGTATGTCATGGGCATTCCATGACACACATTACGACATAAAACAGTCAGAAATAAGGCCTTACAGTGGAGTTGATTATTCAGCTCCAACAGTTTGGAATAAGAAAATAGCCTTATAAACATATAAAAAACAGGCAATTTTCATAAACAATTTTGCTTTTACATGTTAACCAAGGGACGTCTCTAAAATGGGGATTTCATGGCCGCCACACCTAAATAAAATAAAGTTTAAAAAAACTAAGGGTTTGTCCTTAAAGCTGGCAAGTTTTTCAACATCAGATGAGGAATACACCTTCTTAAGACAGTATGAAGCAGATCCCATTAAATGCCTAGAAATAAATGCCTAGTTTAATTCCAAGCTCGCTCGTGATATCATATGCAAGACAAATGGACCTTGGTTTATTTCATTCGGCAGTTCTCCAATCTGCATATCGGCTTCTATTTGTGGTTATGACATCAGGTCTCATATCTTTTTCTAGCGGTGCCTGCATTTCATTAAAAAAAAAACACACACCATTAAAAGGTGCTTGTTGCTTCCATTTATGTTCTATTCTTCTCTACTATTGCTCTGATATCAGAGACTTTAACAATCATAATTATATCCAGGTCTCACACAATCCATCAAAAATATGTGGGATCGTGTCGATAATTATGTACATGCTGATCATTATTTTAGCAATGAGCCCAAAGACACCTTTAAAACCTTTGACATCAACCTGTTGTGGTCACATGGTGACACTACCCAAGGAACTAGATTACAGAAAAGAAACCACTTACGTAATTTCCTGAGTGGAATATTTGTATACCCCTATCAGGGCAATACACAGGGGTGCAGTCACCCCCCCCCCCCAAATTCCACAAAAGGGACAAAAGGTCACTTTTTGATGAATTTTTGATAAAAAGTGAAAATTTTAGAGAAATTTTAACTAGAAAGTCCACTTTTTGTGATGAAATGTTAAAAAAGTAAAAATACAGAAGGAAACTTTTGTGGTCCCCTGGCACTGTAACACACATACTTAAAACGAAAACCTACCAAACTATAACACAACACATACATTAACAACACAGCATCGCTCTGCAAAAATCCCCCTTTGCCTTTCAAGCCAGGTGGATAAAAAGTACCATTTTTTTAGTGGTCGGGTATAAAATACCTTTGTTTTTTTTTTTAAAGTTTTGCACCCCCCAAAATAAATGGTATGGTCCTGCCCCTACAAATCAGTGACATGCACTGACCTTAGCAAGGCTCTGTAGCTGAGATGCTCTTTCCTCTTCCTCCCTTCTGATATTGTTCTTTTTCTTCAAGTCCTCCTTGGCCTTGTTGAGTTGCTGGTTAATGACAGCATGTTTCTCAGTCCACATCTGGACTTCCCTTCTTAGCAGCTGATTACTGATAGAAGCAGTCTCCAGATGACTTAGCAAAGAGGTTGGGTCCACATTTTGTGGATTTTCCATTTCCCATCTGAAACAGTAAGAGTGCCTGCATGTTAGAAACTGAACGTAAAGAAAATGCTTTTGTCCTTACCACAGAGTTACACTTCTTAGATTTTTCAATCCATGTCTAGTCATATGACGGTTCTTCCTTTGTCAAAGTTGCAACAAAGACTAATGTCCCAACTTTTTTAGCAGCTTTTGCATTTGTTGCACATGATGTGAGTTAAACCATTTTATTTTAAAACTATGTTCCTGAAACAGAAAATAAATGTGTGCAATTATTAAAGCAGGAAATAGCACCTTATATGGAGAATCTTAATTTAGGGGCAGCTCTGAGAAACAAAGCCATATTGAGCAATAGAGAGTCGTTCACTTGTTTTCCCTTGGCCGTGTATAGTTAGGAAATAAAGGTCATTAATATAGAACCCCTATTCTTATCACATTTATTTATGTCCACAAGCACTACTAAAAAACAAAAAAAAGCTGACCATTATATATTTTAAAAGTCTCACACAGATATTGCAGGCAATATGTCTTTAAGACTCAGAAAAATGAGACCAGGATTGTTTTAGAGTACTTCTCCCTGTCAATGTGAATACATGCACTCAATCTGTGTTGAGTACTATTATACACGTATATGATACTCATTACATACCTGAATACTGTAATGGCTATAGGCGATGTTAGAGTCTCTACTTCACTAACAGTCACTGGAGTAATGGACGTTGAGCTGTTGGTCATCTGCTGAGGGGTCATTTCACAACTGCTATCTACTACCCTCACAGGTGTAGTCCCAACCTCAGCATTGACTACTACAACCTGTTCTGTACTGACCTCCACGTGTGAGACTTTGGTAGGAGAGGTCATTGTACCTAAATTGGAAGTGTCTGTGGGAATGGGATCTAACCCTGTTTCAACCAGTTTCACGGTGGTGGTTTCGCTACAGCCATCAACCATTTTAACTGGTGTCATGCAAGTTGATGCTGTGTCACAATGTTTAACTGGTGTCATCAGTGTACCTCTGTCATTAAAATCAATAGTCGTTCCTGTGACACCTGTGTCAATAACTTCAATATGAGATGTCTCTGTGCTTGCACTAGCTTGAGCAATTGGTGTAACACAGGTGCCCATGTTGGTTGTGGTAACAGGTGTCAGGCAGACATTAGCATCAGTCATTTTAATTGGTGTCCCTGAAGATGCTTCTCTATGTCTTACTGGTGTCATGAATGTGGCACCATCACTAAGAGACACAGGAGTGGCAGCAGATGTACCGGTATCGGTTATTTTCACTGGTGTCATCGCAGATGCCATTTCCTTGTGTTTCACTGGTGTCATTTCAGATGACATTTCCCTATGTCCTACTGGTGTCATTTCAGATGACATTTCTTGATATCTCACAGGTGTCATTTCAGATGACCTTTCCTGACATTTTAGTGGTGTCATTTGAGATGACGTCTCTGTGTGTCTTACTGGTGTCATCATAGTAGCATTATTAGTTAAAGCCACTGATGTACCCAATTGTTTGTCAAACATCTCTACCTCCTGTGTCTCTGTACTAACATTGCCTACCTCTACCTTTTTAGGTAAATAACCAATTTCTGCCGAGTACACTCCATCTGACTGCACATCATTAAGTTTCCCCGACAATCTGGTTGAAGCACTCTCGCAGCTGACATCCTCGATATCCAAAGGCTTGTGGGTTGAATGGATTACCTTGACAGGAGTTAGTAGTGAAACTGCGCTAGAGAAAGTCCAATCCTTGAGAGGGTCCAACAAGCTTAGAAGTTCTTGTTTCGCTTGTAAAGCTGAAAACGTAGCAGCATCTTCAAGTGAACATGACGTTTCAGCATTGAGTGAGCAGTTGCCCTCCAACCCAGAAGAAAACTCAGTGGGAGAGTCTTCTTGATCTTCAGGGGATTGCTTCAGTTCAGAACACGTCTTCTCTCTCAAGTCTTGAAGTCGGGATGAAGACACATCTGAAACACCATCAAGATGTTCAGATGCCAATTCGCCTAATCTGCTTTCACTCGTTTGACATTTCTTTTGGTCAGCTTGTGACGTATCAGTATTGGCTGTGGTGTTGGTATTAAACTGGTGAGAATGAGAGACTTCAGCATCTGGTGCTGTATATTTCTGTAATAACACAAAAACTCAAATTTTTAGTGTAATAAATTAGGAATGATTTTGAAGTACTCTGCCTTCTTCACAAGTTTTTGTTTTCATAATTTACCCTGACCAATATTGTTTTCAGAGATGTACAACAAAGTTTGGAAGTGATAAGAAAAATTAATAAATTGACTTTTTGCATGCAAAGGTATCAAAGTTCATCAATCGGACATTATGAAATACTCTTCTGGAATCCTAACTAGATCTGTTATGAAAAATTCCCGATCTGTGATTCACAAATCGGCCTTCACAGACCATGCTGTAGAAATCATATGATTGACTGGGACAACACTTCAAATACTGGCAGAAAGAGTGATCGGTATAGACGTTGGATTGAGGATGAACAGAGACAAGGGACAATATAATTTTAGTCACATGCTTGACGATCTTCAGAAATCATCTGGCAACCTTGTTACTAAGCAACAGTCAACAAGAGTATCAACAGAAGATCAGTGGAGAGAAAGTCAACTGCTAGTTGACGTAACGTCCACGAACAGTAAATGTGATATTTGGACTAGTAAAGATGAAACCTTGTGATATAATAGGCCTATTAGGCATTTTTATTAGCATTGGTCACACGAGGCTCCATTGATGCAGACTGGTCTCTCGTTTATTGGGTTGGACAACTGAGTGAAGCTGCACAATATTCCCCAGCCAATCAGTGCTCCTCTTGTATGCCCGCTAATTTTCCCCCTTCCTGCCACAATTTGGTCACGGCAGTGCATAACCGATAAATGGGTGGAAAAATTCCCCATCCAATGAATCCTCCCATTGTCCTAGTGTCGACCTAGTCTAGACCAGGAATTGATCAGTACACCTTGGCTGCTGTGTGGCAAGATGCCTCAGGTGGCCTATACCTCTGGGATTCTTGTCCAACCCCGGTTTGAGAATATGTGAAGGGTGGGTCTGCAGAAATTTTTATGATGTTCAACGTTGCCTTGGTGGTAAAGGGCCCAATTATATCAGGATATCACTGCATACATTATACTGTACAAGTTTGTATATGTGAGGGCTTGGGCTTGTGGCTTTGATAAACTTACCCCTCCCTAGACCAACCACAATACTGTACCAACTTCTCCTGTAGGGGTTCACATGTCAATTCTAGTATTGATATAGAATTTGATTTGACACTTTTGGGCAAATTTTTCAGTGCTTGAATTGCTAGTATTTTGTTCATAAATAGGAACATGGTTTAAAGTTTCAGCTGGGCAATCAGACTGTCAATAGAGGTGGGCTGTAGAGATATTTGGGTCATAGTTTCAGATCACTTCAAACACAGGCTAGATTGGTGACTTTAATGATGTTTATCCAATTTTCAAAGAAAAAATTAAAAAGTGTAACAACCAAGGTGCCCCAAAGGAAAATCCAAAACGGCCACCAAATTGACGAAAAAACATATTTTTTACTAAAACTTGATGTTTTATATAATCACTTTCATTTTGTGGCAATACCCATGTTTTGGCCTGCAAGAAGTCATTATATGCAACGTCCATCTCTTTACGACTTTAGGATGCGCATTTTATGGGAAAGCGCCCTCAGAACTCAATTTTTAACAAAAACTGCATTTAGCAAGAAAATGAAAGGTTAAGGTGAGATGAAAGATGCAGAGTAAGATTCCTAATACCGTACCCCAAAACATTGGTACTGCCACCAAAATTAAGCAAATTGAACAAAGAGTTATGGTCAAAAATCAAATTTTTAACAATTTGGCAGCCATTTTGGATTTTTCGAAGGGGCACCATGGTTTTCACACTTTTTTTTCATTTTTTTTCTTCAAAAGTGGGATCAGGGTGATGAAAGTCATGTGTTCAAAGTGATCTGAAACTTTGATCTATAGCCCACCTTTACTGTCAAGAAACATTTACAAAAAAATGCAGGCATTTTTAATTTTGAAGTATGGGGAGGATTCCCAAATATTTTAAAAGAGTGCAAGTTTCCTCAGTTGGGTATATATTGTGCCAAAGTGGTTAATGTTTCCATACCCTTAATTTTTAAGAGGGTGGATTTTTTTCATAAAAAAATACACATGAGAAAAGGTATATCTGAGTGCTTCAAGAAGTATCAAAGCTACATTTTTTCCATGCCATAGAGTAGGGTCCTTGTCCCTCAAGATTTTTCATACCATCTTAATTTCTTGGAAGATGCATTCTAATTCTTCCTTCATGAGTTGGCTGGCCAGGTCATCAGCAATCAGATGAAGATTGTCCTTCCATTGGTGAGGTTGGCTCTCCACAGTGGCCATTGACTTTCTGCTTACAGAACAATGCAAAATGTAGTTGTTATCATAACATGCAAATTTTTGGCACATCTTAAAGTTCTATTTTAAGAGTACATGCAAGTTTGTGTGATAAAAACATCAGTTCTCTTACTTGAAACATGTGTTGTCGTCCCACAGTACCCTAACCGAACCGGCGTTTTGCCGGCCGACGGCCCAAATGCAACGAAGGCAATCTGAGTTTTATTTTTACGGCCTGAGGGAAGATGCAACGAGAGCCAATTTTTGCGTTTCATTGCATCTCGGCCACTTTCCCGGCACAGGAATAAGTAGCGTACAGTCCACTAACGGCCCAGATGCAACGAAAAACATCGCGTCATTTTCCGTAAAGACGGCCCAAATGCAACGAGGAACATCGCGTCATTTTCCGTAAAGACGGCCCAAATGCAACGAGGAACATCGCGTCATTTTCCGTAAAGACGGCCCAAATGCAACGAGGAACATCGCGTGCAAATGCAATAAAAACAGGGAAATAAATAAATAAATAATAATGGATGTACTGCACATGAATCTGCCATGAATTTTGATCCGCTTATATTTTCGCCAGTCCTTAGTGGCGCTATTAGCTACATCATAGTCGTGCGTGGCTCTATTATGCTACGTCCATGCGCCGTTTAAAAAATAGCTTATCGAAAATGGTGGCGCTATCACCATCGAAATCGCAATTTTCTATGGATTTTTACACATTGTCACCCGCCTGATGAAAAGCATTGCGCTTTCTGCAGGCAAACCTCCCGAATTCAGGTGAAAGCACCGCATCATTTCCCGCGAATGACGGCCCAAATGCAACGAGGAACATCGCGTCATTTTCCGTAAAGACGGCCCAAATGCAACGAGGAACATCGCGTCATTTTCCGTAAAGACGGCCCAAATGCCAAACGAGGAACCTGCGTCATTTTGCCGGTAAGATTGCCCGATGCATGAGGGCCAATGAGAGTCAATTTGCGCGACCAAAATAGTTTTGTTGACGGCCGAGATGCAAACGAAAAGCATTTTCCGACAGTTACCCTTTTCCGTTGCTCTCATTGCCTCTCGGGCCGTGTTGGTAATGGCCGATATTGGAAAATTGGTGTTCAGCTTTCCCCGGCTATGCTACAGCTTTCCCCAGCTATGCTACAGCTTTCCCCAACTGTGTTACAGTTATCCCCAGCTTGGCTGCAGCTTTCCCCAGCTTGGCTGCAGCTTTCCCCAGCTTGGCTGCAGCTTTCCCCAGCTTGGCTGCAGCTTTCCCCAGCTATGCTACAGCTTTCCCCAAGCCAGGCTGTAGCTTTTCCCAAGCCAGGTTATGGCTTTCCCCAGCCAGGCTGCAGCTATCCCCGCCAGGCTGCAGTATCCCCGCCAGGATGCTACAGCTTTCCCCAGTCAGGCTGCAACTTTCCCCAGCCAGGCTGCAGCTTTCGCCAAGCCAGACTGATGCCATCTCAAATTAGCTATGGTATACCAAAAACACAAGACACTGAAGTTGAAAATACCACATAGTTCAGAACGTATTGCTTGAACGTACTACTACAATTTTTTTTACCTTGAAGTACTTGACTTCCTTCCAGGAGTCTTGGACATCTTTGGAGTCCCTGACATCTTTGGAGTCCCTGACATCTTTGGAGTCCCCTGGAGCCGAGGAGTCAGCAGTGGTTTGCTGAGCATCCTTGGAGTTGACCTGTTTACATCCTGGTTGACTTGGGTCAAAGGTCGTCGCACTGGTGTGCACTGCTGTATATCTAGTAGTCCAGATTGGCAGGCTTAACAGCTGGTGTGTTCTGTGTTGGAACAATATATGGTGAAAGGAAATTTGATCTTGCTGACACCACTATTATAATTCCACTAGGCGGTCCGGGTTTTGCGATCACCTGGGTTTTGCAATCACTTGGCTTGAATGACCCTTGGGTTTTGCGGTTCCTTTGACTTTGAATGACCCCTAATGACCTTGTTGTGATGTTTGAAATTGTTGGCATTAATAACAATCAATCCCAACCACCAAGTTTCATGTCCATACAAGGTTTATCCCCATCTGTGTTTCCATTGATTGTTTTGCAGGTGCACTGTGAAATACTACACTTTCCAAAGGAATTTGATCCATATAGATGGTGACCTAGTTAATTCTAATGTAAACAAACTTGCTTGTTGTCAGTGTTCGAAATACAAATAAAAAAGTCCATGCACCTGTGCATTTAACTCTGAAAGTTACGTGCACAAAATAATTGTTACATGCACAGTGCAAAGTTCCTGCTAAGGAAAATAACAATGAGATCATAAGTACAGTATTTTTACCAATTAAGGATGAGTGTTCTTGCCCTTATATTTAAAAATTTACCACATTGCCAAGTTGAAATGAAGTGTAATGTTATTTTGTTCAGATACATCAATTTTGTGACTAACAAGATTGACATGCATACGTGCAGGTAAATAGTGAAAGCTTACATGCACAGCCAAAAGTTGCATGCATTTGTGCATGTGTGCACATGGTATTTCGAACACTGCTTGTTGTCAGTACTACTTGTTTGGATACGCTTTGTATTATGTTGGAGACTTTTCGTTTGTTATGGCGATTACCCGGCTTGTGGGGCGCATATCCGCTAACCAATCGAACTTGATCTGGCCCGGCCCAAGCTACACCCACCAAGTTTCGTGACTGTACGACCCCCGGCCTCTGAGGAAATAGGCGGACAGACATCCAGACAGACAGATACACGTGGCCAATATAGATGTGCAACAGGAAATGATCCACTCAGGCAAAATAAAGGCAGCAAATTTATTAAAGCCCTGATTTTACCATATCATGTCACCCCCCCAAACAACAAGCTTATTTTGTACAACCTAACCAAATGAATTACAGCAAAATATTACCTGTGTTGCCAACATTTTGGAACGTGCTGGTGTACCAACATTCTCCTTGTCTAAGCTACTTGATGATCCTTGAGCGTTGAGAAACATTCTTATTCCTAATGAGTAAAACAATTACAGTACAAGTGTTACATGAAACTGTCTGATACACGAACTTGCATGAAGCAATTTTTTACTAGAGATAGAGGTGGGCTTAGAAGGTCAATGAAAACCAGGGTGCCCCATCGAAAAATCCAAAATGGCTGCCAAATTGTCAAAAATTTGATTTTGCTAATACCTCAATTATTTTTTGTTCAATTTGCTTAATTTTGGTGACAATACCCATGTTTTGGGGTATTAGGAATCATGCTATGCAACTTTCATCTCACTATAGGCTTTTGTTTTCTTGAAAATGCAATTTTTGCTTAAAATTAAGCTCTAAGGGCGCTTTCCCATAAAATGCGAATCCTATTGAAAACGATGATTTTAACATTCAAAAAGTTGAATATATAGTTTTATTATGGACACTTCTGAAATTTTTACTTACATGTACATGGTGTTTGCAGTTTTAAAACTGTCATACTAGTGTGCAGTGCACACTTTAGACAGTGTGGGTTTGAAAAAATCGCCAAATCCACAAAAAGCGTGGGTTTTTGAGAGTCGAAACTAAAATGTGTGTATTCTTAACCCTAACCCCCTGTGGAATGATTTAATTTACAGTAATTTTAACTGCATAAATGGAATCTTTGACCCCCAAAACATAGGGTTAGACACCAAAACCACACAAAGAGACCCACAAATGACAAAGTTATGGCCGAAAATGTGATTTTTGGGGAAAACGGCGGCCATTTTGGATTTTGGCCCGGCACACTTTTTCTTAGACCCCCGGCAAAAATTTTGTCATTTCATGTTGAGATAGGACAAATGGAATACAAAAAAACTGTTGCAAAAACAAAAAATCACCCATTTATAGCCCACTCCTGTCCGCAAACGGACAGAAACTACTGTGCAGTGGTACTGGGAGATTGTGATATGAACATTTGCTCACAATACCAAAATGCAAGATCAGAATCAACTGAAATTTTGGGAATAAGCTTCTCTCAAGGATATCTAGCGAAACATGAACAAAACAGAAGTGGTTAGAATTATGAAATGCACCTTTAAGAATGAAATAAGAATCCCAAACATGTTACTGATACGGCTAATTTTGATTTTAATTTTTTTTTTTCAAACTCATGTACATGCAGTATGCTATGGGCATTATCATGTCATGAATGATATACATGTGGGGACTGAGTCTAGGCATTGGACACCCAAAACACTCTGAAAAGATTCCTTGGTACTCGGTATGATGATCCTTATAGCAGCTCATTGAGCTAAACTAGGATGAAGTGCAGAAAATGGCATCTCCAGCCACAAGGTGCAAGTAAAACGTAGATGTAGATGCAAAAAAAATGGGAGCAAGTCGCAACAAAACAGTCATTTTCCCGGTAGGTGCAAGTCGCATAGCCCGTCTGGTGGTTCAGAGGGGGCATTTTCCCGGTAGGTGCAACAAATTTCCCGATCACAAGCAAACATTTCCCGGTCGCAGGGCAAAAGCATGACTCGAAAAAGTGGGGAATTTGGGAAGCTGGCCATTTGGAGGGAAACTAGGCCATTTGGTAGACAGATCGAATCTGTGGTAAAGTGATAACCCTCTACCACCTTCCCGGGAAATTTACATTTTTTTCAACCCCTGGGCAAAAGAATCCGAAAAAGGGCTGATTTAACATTCATACTGAACTGTTTTATTTCCCAGTTTCCCCCAAAAAAATTCAGAGGGGCACTCTGTCCCCCTCTGCCCCCCCCAACCTGGCTAAGCCACTGGGTTTGAAATACATTATGTATAAAGGGTTGGTGGGTTTGAAACACCACTGCACACTATGACTGTAGGCTTTTTAATGTCTTAGTAAAAATGCCCTCCATTGAAACCTACACATTTGTTCAATGACCCTTGTATATTCCAATGAGAATACACGCACCTGTATCACAAGCCATAAAGGCCATAACATATTGCCGCAACGCGTTGCGAGAAAGTAGCAACGCGTTGCCGAAATGTCACAACGCTTTGTGGTGTTGGCCAATTAGAATGAATTTCTGTGACGTATTTAAAAAAAATAGACCTGCAACGCATTGCGGTGTCAGCCAATCAAAATCATGAATTTCTGCGATGTACATGTATTTCAAAAATACAAATCTCACAACGCGTTGCGACCTTCACAACACATTGCAAACCTTCCCAACGCATTGCAGCAAATATGTTATGACCCTTATGGCCTTCACAATGCCTTGTGAAGTTCACAACGCGTTATGAAGGCTTGCAACGCGTTGTGGGTCTATTTTTGTTTGGCCGACACCGCAACGCGTTGCCGAAATGTCACCACGCATTGCTACTTTCTCACAACACGTTGCGGCAATATGTTATGACCCTTATGGCTTGTGGACCTTCGCAATGCGTTGTAAGGCTCGCAACGAGTTGTGAGTTTCCACAACACGTTGCTACATGTAGATACTTTGCAACGCGTTGTGGGTATATATTTTGAAATACGTCACAGAAATTGATCATTCTAATTGGCCGACATAGCAACGCATTGCTACTTTATCACAATGTGTTGGCCAACATGGGTATATTGCCACAAAAATGAAGGCAGTCGGGGATAATCGGGCGATCGCCCGATTGAGCGACTACGGCGAATTGGACGATATTCACCCTAAAAATCATACACACCAATTTTGTTAAAACTTCGGATTATAACATAGATCACCTTTTAATCCGTCAGTAATGAACTGTAAAAATCCAAGTTCAAAGTGCATAAATCGTTTTTGATGTGCATCGCCATCTGTTACTGCTTGTGCACAGAGCCTTTTCGGCCTTAACTGCACGTGTAGAAGCCACCGCTTCGCAATCGCATTAAAGATTAATATGCACTGCGAAGTCAAATTCTTATTGTTTTTTAAATACCTGTATCCTAATGATGAGGCTATCTGGAATCAAATCTGAGACGTGTTGCCCTGCGCCAATCGCAGTGAGTACGCAACAAAAGTACATTGACCTCTGCTGAATTGGCCAATCACGCTATGTATTTACGTTACTATGACGCCTTATTACTATATTTTTTGATTAAAAATTACTTGGACAGAAGATACGCACACCTCATGTAAGCGCAACAAGCTACGCGGAGGTTCGGTGCATTCTTCGACCAATTACGCAGCGCGAAACGAGGTGCGATATTCCTCCTGGCTCACGCAGTCCACGCTCGCGTGTGTTCGATTCTGTCCAACAAATTATTATTCAGACTGTAAGCCAAGTGCAGCTGTGCATACACGGATTACGCATCCAACGCACAGCATTTCAACGACGCGTCTCAGATTTGATTCCAGACGACACAAATCATGCAAATTGACACACCACTCATTTTTGGACTATATTTCAAGATGGTGACTGGGGTGGGGATTTCCCTGAAGTTGATGGAAACTAAATGATTTTCTGGCAATGGTGCATTTCTCAAAATATGAGTTTCGTTTCGCAGAAATCCCTACTTTTACCTAATGTAGCAGAAAAAGTCCCCGAGATTTTAGATATTTGCATTTAAATTTGCAAAATATATTTTTGTGATATCACTGAATTGATCATAGTAAAAATAGCAAACCTCGCCGAATTTGTCGATACAAAATTGCCGTATTAGGCGAGGTCGCCTGATTAAGCGACCTCGCCCGATTGAGCGTTTATCCCTGACTGAAGGTGATTAAACAAAAGTCATCAAGTTTAATATGTGGTTCATTAAATTGATTTTTGGCCAATACGTGGCAGCCCCATTTTGAATTTTTCCCTGGGCCAGCCTGGGGCACCCTGGTTGCGCACTCACCAACCCAAAAATGTTTAAAATTCATTTGGACTTGGTCATTTTTTTATAGATCTATCCATAGATCTCACCTTTCTGAGTATATCATGAAGTTTTGGAACATATTGATAATCATAGCCTCAATTATCCAGGCTTTGAAAAAATGTAAATTTCCCGGGAAGATAGTTGCATTTCTTACAGATATCCAGCTATATCTTATGTATGGAATTTCCCTCCAAAAGGCCAATTTCCATCCAAATGGCCAAATTTCCTGGGAAGGAGCTTCCCAAAATTCCCCACTTTTCCAGGCATGCTCAATTATAAATAGAGCAATTTATCTTGCATGATGTTGATACTGATACTGATAGGTCTTACTACTAATTAAGTAATTAGCTAGCGCAAATGGAATGTTCATGTGACAAGTGACGGGCCTTGTAGTGAAGCAAGAGCACAGACACCCTAGTATTTATAACAGATTTATTATACTTGCCTACACGCATGAACTTTATATGTACGATAAAAACGAAACGAGCCAAAATTCGATGTTTTGCACTTTTCAAAACTTATTTATTGTTGAATTGCTATTCGCCAGAAAGAACTAGGCCGGCGAATTACTGTTGTGAAATCTATATTTACGGACAAACTTATGCGGGCGTATTTATATAGTATTATCGGGTTTATTCCGTATAAAGCTTATGTAGGATTAAAATCAATCACCACCCACATCCCCCTCGCTAGTGTAGTGGGTAAGAGCATCGATTATATAGCTAGTTCAAGTAGCGTTTGCACGTCGTCCGTACATACCTCCTACAACGCTACGTGCTTCTCGATTTGAAAACCGGGCTGGGTGCGCAGCCGATCCGCTGCGGAATAAGCAATCCAGAATCAGTATAAAAACACCACTTATTGAAACTATTTACAATTGATGTAGTCCTAAATTATTTTTAATTAATCCGCACGTTTTTCCTTGAGAATTTTTCAATTCCTGGCTAAATTTCTGATGTTTTGAAACTGGTATTTCTTAACCGTTAAAAATCCCCATTAAAAAATTTAGCAGTCGCCCCACTAGATCAGTCAGTGAGTCGCCCCTGGATTGTTCCCGATTTTATTTCTTTAGAATAGGCACGAGCACGCTTAATTTTCGCTGATACCAAAAAATTACGAAAATTACACCCGGAAGTCATGGAAGTGGAGACGATAGTTCTGCTGAGCATGAAACTTTTGTCTTTTAATTCATCTTTTAACATTTGGACATTATCGTAATATCAGCTACCGTAAAGGTTATGCCTCTGTACATGGACTTGGTATCAACAATAAGCAAATGCAAATTTAAAGTCATCTGACATAGTCAAGATTTTTCAACTTACCTCAAACAGGATCTAACAATACTACAGAACAAGAATCCACACAATGTTTGTTGACAACAAACGACCGTGTGTGACATTGACCCACCAACTCGAAACTGGCAACCACTCAACTCATGACAGTTTTAGGGAGGTAAAGTAAAATAATTTACGTTGAAACTCATCCACAATTAATACTTTTTTTCGCAGTTTGGAGAAAACAATGTGTGGATTCTGGTTCTGTAGTATTGTAAGAATGCTACAGAGTCCTGTTTGAGGTAAGTTTGAAAAAATCTGCCGATTGTCAGATGACTTTAAATTGGCATGTGCTTATTGTTGATAACCAAGCCATGTTACACGCGGCATAACCTTTACGGTTAGCTGATCTACGATAATGTCCAAAGTTTTTTAAAAGTGAATGGAAACAAAGACAAAAAAAGGTTATGCTCAGCAGAAATAGGAGACGACTGTGTTTAGCTTCATTTTTCGATCACTTCGGACCCTTTTTTAGGGTCAACCTTTCACGGATGTAAGCATGAGCTGTGCACCGTTTGTATTTTAAAATCGAGCTAGTAGGGAGTGGGATGCTTAAGACATCAGAGTGTTTCATATATGCACGGATTTCGTGTGATAGAGGACCGTTTAAGTTACCAAATTCTTGACTTTTGTGGCACATATTATGGTGGACTGTGGATCCCGTTTTTTTTAACTATACGCCTCTCAGGCTTTTTAGGAAGATAGTAGGGGCTATCGTAGCGGAAAAAAAGCCAGAGCAACCTCTGGCTACGCTTTATAATGCAGGTACCACACAGGTTCGAAGCCAACCAGGGCCCTTTTTCAAATAAATGATTTCAATATTATTTAGGGGAAGAATTTAGATCTGCCACAGGCTACGAAGTCGGGCAACATTACCGGAATAAACCGCATGTTAAAGGTGCCGGATTTTAAGTGTGGCAGAATACTAAATAATCCCTATTTTAGTAGTAAAGAGACATATACTAAGTCCAGTAAGTTTGTCCGGTAAATTTCACAACAGTAATTCGGATGTCAGGCATTGTCTATATATTTCTATTCGCCAGACTAGTCCGGCGAAATAGCGTTGCCTTTATTATTAGTCCTGCTCTTCATAAATCGAAGCCCCTGCCCTTTTCCTCCTTAATTAACCTTAAGCTTGTTGACAAAGGCAAAGCTTTACGGGAAGCTATGTCGGCTAGCTTAAATCTGAAGGCAATGCATGATATGGTCGTGGACAATATGGCACAGGAAACGCCGAATTTTGCAACCACACAAAGAGACACACCACAAATGACAAGTTATGGACGCCGAAATGTGATTTTTGGGGGGGAAGATCGGGGGGGGAGGGCAAGGAAAACGGCGGCCCATTTTGGATTTTGGCCCGGCACACTTTTTCTTAGACCCCCGGAAAAAATTTTGTCATTCATGTTGAGATAGGACAATGGAATACAAAAAAAAAAAAAAAAACTGTTGCTAAAACAAAAAACACCCATTTATAGCCCCACCTGTCGCAAACGGACAAGAAAGAATGTGCAGTAGGTTAATGGGAGATTGTGATAGGACATTTGCTAACATACCAAAATGGAAGATCAGAATCAACTGAAATTTTGGGAAGAATAAGCTTCTCCAAGGATATCTAGCGAAACATGAACAAAACAGAGAAGGGTTTAAGAATTATGAATTGCCACTTAAGAAATGAAATAAGAATCCCAACACATGTTTACGGATACGGCTAATTTGATTTAATTTTTTTTGCAAAAACTCATGTAATGCAGTATGCTATGGGCATTATCATGTCATGAAGGCTATAAACTCCCTGTGGGATGAGTCTAGGCATTGGACACCCAAAGCACTCTGAAAAGATCCTTTGGTACTCGGATATAATGATGATCCTTATGCAGCTCATTGAGTAAACTAGGATGAAGTGCAGAAGAATGGCATCTACAGCAACAAGGTGCAGTAAAAGTAGATGTAGATGCAAACAAAAAATGGGAGCAAGTCGCAACAAAAAACAGTCATTCCCGGTAGGTGCAAGTCGCATAGCCCGTTGGTGGTTCCGAGGGGGCATTTTCCCGGTAGGTGCAACAAAAATTTACGTCACAAGCAAACATTTCCAGGTCGCAGGGCAAAAGCATGACTCGAAAAAGTGGGGGAATTTGGGGAAGCTGGCCATTTGGAGGGTGAACTACCGGCCATGTTAGGTCGGGAAAGACCGAATCTGTGGTAAATAAAGTGATAACCCTATACCTACCATTCCCGGGAAGGAACTTTACATTTTTTCAACCCCTGGGCAAAAGAAATCCGAAAAAGGGAAGATTAAACATTATACTGAACTGTTTTATTTCCCAGTTTTCCCACCAAAAAATCAGAGGGGCACTCTGTTCCTAACTTCTCCTTGCCCCCCAACCTGGCTACGCCACTGGGTTTGAAATACAATATGTATAAAGGGTTGGTGGGTTACACCAATGCACACATGACGTAGGCTTTTTTATGTCTTAGTAAAAATGCCATCCATGAAACCTACACATTGTTTTTCATTGACCAGTGTATATTCCAATGAGAATACACGCACCTGTATCACAAGCCATAAGGCCATAACATATTGCCGCAAAGCGGTGACGAGAAAGTAGCAACGCGTTGCCGAAAATGGCACAACGTTTGGGGTGTTGTTGGCCAATTAATGAATTTCTGTGACGTATTTTTTTAAAAACATAGACCTGCAACGCATTGCGGTGTCAGCCAATCAAAATCATGAAATTTCTGGCGACTGGACATGTATTTCAAAAATTTAAATCTCACAACGCGTTTGCGGACGTCACAACACATTGCAAACCTTCCCAACGCATTGCAAAAAAGGCAAATATGTTACTGACCCTTATTGGCCTTGTGACGTTCACAACCGCCGTTATGAAGGTTGAAAGCGTTTTGTGGTCTATTTCTGTTTGGCAGACACCGCAACGCGTGCGAAATGTCACCACGCATTGCTACTTTCTCCACAACGGCGTGCGGGAACATAGTTGCCCCCTATGGCTTGTGGACATTCGCAATGCGTTGTAAGGCTCGCAACGAGTTGTGAGTTGCCACAAACACGTTGCTACATGTTGTAGATTACTTTGAAACGCCGTTTGTGGTATATATTTTGAAAATACGTTCACAGAAATTGAGCATTCTAATTGGTCCCGAACCATAGCAACGCATGGCTACATTATTTCCCGCCAATGTGCTTGGGCAAACATGGGTATAGTGCCACAAAAATGGAAGGCAGTCGGGGATAACGGGCGATCTGCCCGATGAGCGACTAAGGCGAATGGACGATATTCACCCTCAAAATAATACACACCAATTTTGTTAAAACTTCGGATTATAACATAGATCAACTTTTAATCCGTCAGTAATGAACTGTAAAAATCAAAAAGTTCAAAGTGCATTAAAATCGTTTTTGATGTGATCGCCATCTGTTAGGCTTTGCACAGGCCTTCGGCCTAAACTGCAAGTTGTAGAAGCCACCGCTTCGGGCAATCGCCATTAAAGATTAATATGCAATGCGAAAGTCAAATTATTATTGTTTTTTAAATACCTGTAATCCTAATGATGAGGCTATCTGGAATCAAATCTGAGAGTGTTGCCGACGCCAATCGCAGTGAGTATAGCAAACAAAAGTAAATGGACCTCTGCTGAAATTGGCATCACGATATTGTATTGACGTTACCTATGACGCCCTGTTACTATATTTTTTGATTAAAAATGACCTTGGACAGAAAAAGATACCACACCTAATGTAAGCCGCAAACAAGCTGCGCGAGGTTCGGTGAAGTCTCGCGACCAATACGCAGCGCGAAACGACCGGTGCGATATCCTCCTGTCACGCAGTCCAACGGCTTGTTCGTGTGTCGATTTCTGTATGTCAACAAAATTAATTACTTCAGACTGTATGCCAAGTGCAGCTATGCATACACGGAGTACGCATCCAACGAACAGCATTTTCAACGGAGCGTCCCCCCCCCCCCCCCAGATTTGATTCCAGACGAAACAAATCATGCAAAATTGACACACCACTCATTTTGGACTATATTCAGATGGTGACTGGGGTGGGGATTTCCCTGAAGTTGATGGAAAACTAAATGATTTTCTGGCATGATGCATTTCTCAAAATATGAGTTTCGTTTCGCAGAAATCCCTACTTTTACCTAATGTATTGCAGCAAAAGTCCCCGAGATTTTAGATATTTGAATTTAAAATTTGAAAAATATATTTTTGTGATATCATGATGATCATAGTAAAAAAGCAACCTCGCCCGGAATTTGGTCGATACAAAAATTGCTGTTTGTATTAAGGCGAGGTCGCCTGATTAGGCGAACTCAGACCGATTGAGCGTTGATCCCTGGGGATGAAGGGGTGATTAAAAAAAAGATCACTCAAGTTTAATATATCATGGTTCATAAAGATGATTTTTTGGCAAATAACGAGTGGCAGCATTTGCATTTTTCCCTGGGGCACCATGGTTTTCGCACTTCAACAACCCACAAAGGTTTAAAATTCATTTTGGACTTTGGTCATTTTTTTTTATAGATCTATAAAGATTTCATCCTTTCTGAGTATATCATGAAGTTTTGGAAATATTGATAATCATAGCCTCAATTATAAACTAGAGCAATTTATCTTTCCATGAATGATTGATTGATTAGGTTCTACCTACTCAATTAGTATTAGCCTAGCGCCAAATGTTCCATGTCAGTGCATGGGCCGGGCGTTAGTGAAGCAGCGCACAGACAACTAGTATTTATAACAGATTTATTAACATTGTACATAGTACCATAGCCATGAACCTATAAGTCGATTAACAAACGGACAACAGAGCCAAAAATTTAGTTTTGCATTCAAAAACTTTTTATGTGTGGAAGATGACACTATTCGGACAGATTAGTCCGGCGAATTACTGTTGTGAAATCTATTTCCGGACAACTCTATGCGGGCGCTACTTAGATAGTATTTATCGGTTATTGTGCCGTAAAGCTTATGTCGGATTAAAATCAATCACCACCCACATCCTTCCCTCGCTAGTGTTAGGGCCACAGTAGTAGTGATAAGGCTGATTTATAATGCAGGTATCACAGGTTCGAATCCAACCATGGCCTTTTTCAAATAAATGTATTTTCAATTTATTTTGAGAGGTTAAAGGAATTATCTAAGTCCAGAAGTGTGTTCCGGTAATTTCACAAACACACACAGTAACATTCGCATGTCATGCATGATGCATGTCTATTGGCCAGACTAGTCCGGCGATAATAGCGTTTGCCTTTATTTTTAGTCATCACTCTTCATAAATCGAGGCCATGCCCTCACTACCTTATTTAACTTAAGCTTGTTGCAAAGGCAAACGCTTAAAGGAGCCTATTGTCGCTAGCTTAAATCTGAAGGCAATGCATGATATGGTCGTTGACCATATGACAGGAAACGCCGCATGTTGCACCCGACCCAGCACAACCAAACCCATTACAAAAAATCAAAATATTAAAAATAGTCCTGCCTGTAACGCACTTTACTGGCCTCCACTGACACCACCAAATTTAGATTACAGACCAAAATTATTTGCGGAAAGTATCAAATCCCTTCCTATGCGAATGAATTAAACGGTTTAGTTAACAAACCAAAACAACATTCATGATTAATTTAGCCAACACTTTCGTCGTTTCGGTTGATCTTTGTTTGTTTCTTTTACTCCATAAGTATGATGGGCCACACGGTTCCGTTGGTTTTTTTGCCACTGGTAGTAGGATAGAGGCACCGTCGTGTTTTTTAATGCGATATCACCATGATACACGTACTTTCAAAGCAATACTCTTATTCTACAAAACAGTGCAAGGGTCAACATTCTTTGAAACGAAGAGTAGCGTAAAGTTCTTTCAAACAATTTCACTTGAATATGAACATTGTTTTCGTAAGAGGAAAAACTTGCCTATTTTGAAGTCGAATGCTCAAGACCAAAACAAAAACAAACATTGCAACCTCGTTCCCCAGGCTGCGGGCCCTCCTGTACTTGTAGAAAATACTGGCCAACACCCCAGTTGGGGTCAAACGGTCGAGTAGTTCTGCGCATGTAATTAAACTGCTGGTAGTCTGGTTGCTTTGTACTTCTTTAAGTTGTAGATGTCAATAAGTTCTCTAAATTGGTCTGGTTCAGTTTAAATTGGTAAGATTTATGGGATAATGAGTTCCAGTCATGGATGTTCTGGTACGTAGCTAGGAGTATCGAAACAGTCTTTTTTCGTTGGAATTGGTTGCAAATGAGTTTCGTCGTGATTGACGCTGTGTGGACCGCCTGTAGTAGTTTTTCTATGGGCAGGGATAGGTGACTTGTCGGCGTCCTGCTGAAAGAACACAACTTAGACGTCTGGTAGTTCTCCTTAAAGATAGTGGCTCCAGTTTGAGTTTCTCAACCATTTCAGTTACACAGCCAGGTGTTTTTGACTTGTAGTCGTTTGGTAATGAAGCGTGCAGCTCTTTTTTGAACGTTCTATTGTGGTGACGTTTTTGGATAGGATCCCCAAACGGACGGGAGTATCTAGCAGCATCGGTCTAAAAAGTGCTGTATGCTTGTTAATTTAGTGATTGATACACTGAGAACAAAGTGCGTTTGATAAATTCCCAGAGAACGGTTTGATTTGGCAGTTATCCGTATGTGCTTGTTCAGTTAGTTTGTAATGCACACCCCCAAGTATGAGTGAATTTACCAGTTGTCTCCAACGTTATCACCACCAAGTGTGTATGCAAAAAGCTTGGGAGGATCGGACGGCTGTGTCCAATCTCATAACGAAAACAATTTTTTGAGTGGAAATTTCATTTGCCATTGCTTCTCCCAAACATCAGTGTGTTTTAGATCTTGTTGGGGAGAACTTGTGTGTCAAAATCATTAGCCAATATCACGATATAGAACACAGTATCAGGCAAAAGATCCCGTACCAGTTGCGACTGGATTGGGTAAATCGTTAATGTAGGCCAGGAACAGTACAGCGGTCCAAGCACCGTACCCTGAGGGGACGCCAAGAATAACTCTTCAGTCCAGGACGAGTTCTCGCCAATGACAACAAACCCTATCGGGCTTGAGAAAGCAACTGATCCAAGCATAGTTTTGGTGTGAATGCCATAGTTGTTTAAAGTTAGATAGGAGAGATATGGGGCACTACGTCAAAGGCATTGGTACGTCCATGATTATCATGTCCACCTGGGACTTATTGTCGAGAGAACCTGGCCCCTCTTGAAATATTGTCGTATTAGTATGGTGCGGACGGCTAACAGCAAACACTCCTACGGCGACCGACCATGGGGTTAGGGAGCCGTGTACGGGCTACGAAACACTTCGTTTCAAAATTGTTCCGTTGGTTATTGAATATATGAAGATTTTTCATTCTATGGGGCGATTAGATAGTATAGATTTCAGCATAACTTCATCTAAATGTAAGATTGTTGGGGCTTGTACACACACAAAAAAAATGTATTTCGATTGTGATATCGTACTTTATGGGATTATCGTACAAATTATTACTTAACGTGTGAATTCTGCATGCTATTCATTTTAGAGTTAATTATTATTTTTTCTGTTAATTGACTTATGTACGTTATGTCATCTTCAATGTCTGTACATATTGTTGTTAAAAGCTCCGAGACAAACATTTCATTTCTCGCTATTGGCTATCAGTTCAGTCCACAACCAGCTACAACCGTGTGCTTTAATTCATTCCATGATGCAATCTTCCATTACCGAAACGTACAGCACTGGTATGGAAAAATTGTACGGATCACCTATACCATTTAAAATATAATGGCGAAGATAAAATTTAAAATGGAAATAATATAAATGTTACAATAATCGTAAAATTCTTTTGAAACACACTAACAGTTCCTTATTTGCCTGACTTCATCCCATCCCAACTCCCCTCTTTCAATCTTCATTGACAAAAAATAGATTCGCGATATAGTCAAGAAATTCAAGAATGGCAAAAGCACAGGTCAGACGATGTTAACCTTGCCGATCGTAAAACGGGTCATTCCCTTTTTCTCCAAACCGCGCACCTATATTGTTAGTGCAATGCAATACAATGAATCATTTTTATTTGGATTATGTGACACCAGAGTTTGGTTCTGGATGAAATTAGTTAAAAGGGAAACACAAAAATCAAATGGTATGGTAACTTTAATAATAAGCTTCTGAAATTGGATGGAGTGTTTCCAGAAAAATGTTGGTTGGGGAGGGCGCTCCATTGCACCTATTATTTGTAAATCACTGGCCTACATATATGTTTAAAATCTTTCTTTAGAACAAAAATCAACTTTTCCAGATGATTGGAAGCACGCCAAAGTGACTCCCTATTTTTAGGATGGTGACCATCTGATGTAACAATTAATAGGCCTATAATCTTGTTGCCAATTCTTTCAAAAAGTATTGAACGTGCTGTTCACAACCAGCTTTACCATTTTGACGCTGAAAATCACATTTTAAATTCATGCCAATCTGGTTTTTGACACAAGCATTCTACTACCACAAATGCTCATTGATGTTTCGGGACTACATATTAAATAATAGAATCAGGGTTAAAAGTATACTGGTGCTTATTCCTTGATCTTAAAAGGCATTTGACATGTAAAACCACAAACCTTCGCCTTCAAAACTCAAAAAACTATGAGTGTCATGGTACTATATTGTTGGTTCAAAATCTGATCTATGTGTAGAACTCAAGCTGTTAAATAAGTCACTCAAATCGACAACTTCAATGACTTCTCTCAGGTCCAGTTCCATAAAATGGAAGGTCTTCAAAATTCAATGATTTTGTATTTTTTTCTTAACCAATTTGATTTTTTTATAATCAGCAACGTGTGCAAATTTAGCATTTTTAATAAAGGAACAGATGTGGATTTACAAGGGAAATATAGCCACAATAACATACTTCCAAAATATATCATCAAAAAATAAGTAAATGATGTGACCAACTGCTTCTACACAAAAATAGCCTGTGTAGGTAAACTGTAACATAACATAACATAACATTTATTTCTATCCACAATCATACATCAATATAAACATATCACATACATAGTAAATAATGTAATTGTATCAATATACATGAAGTGTAATGTGGAAGAGTACTGGAGAATAAGCCTAATGATGGCCTGTCAAGTTCCAGACTCTATTTCTATTTGTTTATAGTTTGATATAAGTGACTTTTTATAATTAAGTTTAAAAGAATGAAGATTTTTTGAGTTCTTGACATTAGGTGGAATGGTGTTCCATTGTTTAACGCCAAGGTAAGATATAGATTTACCACTAAATTCAAGTTTAATATTAGGTATTTGAAAGTCTGAAGCATGTATACTAGAGTGTGGGCCTGACATTTCGATCTTAGCAGAATCTTCATCAAAGGTAAACTGACAATACAACAGATAAGACAAACCATATATACAGACAAGGAACAAAAGACAGGAACCTTACTCAGGGATGGGTGATAGGTAAAGGAACTGCAGGAAAGCTGAAAAAAGAGAACAATGGAAATTAATGAACAAAGACATGTGACCATAACCAAGAAATCAGTGGGGCATAGAGAAGTGGAGGACGGATGAGTGATGGGCAAAGGGACTGGATACTCTTTCCACCGTGATAATTACAGATTTTACTCTCATTCTCGTATTATTCCCACAGGTCTACAGGTCAGATGCACACCAGCCCTTGGCACTCTCCCTCCTGTTCTGATGAAGAGGTGGAACAGAGTTTTATACAGTACATCCATCCTACTCATTAACAGTCTTTCTGAACACTGTGCTTCTTCTCTAGAAAGTCTCATCGAAGAGGTCAACGAACTTGAGGGTGAACTGCGGGCCAGCTGTACTGTCGACCAGTGGGAACGTTATACTAACGAAATTGATTTCACTTTATCTAAACAGGAAACTGAACTCATACAAAGAAGGAACAGGAAGATCGGCGATCTATTGGAGAAGCGGAGGCAGCAGAACTACCGGCGTTTCTAAGGTACTCTCCCCCTGATTCCGAACCCCATTCCTCCACAGTTGTTAACCTGTCATCTTCTACCCTAACTAATGCTGAACATAAACTTCTTTCTGGACAGGGGCCTTAAATTTTGTCCCACCCCTCCAGAAGTAAACCAAGTCGAACTCAGCCAGGATCTAACTCAGTACTATCGCAGGATACGACTCCGGGAATATTTTCGTGATGCTCCTCCCTCTGAGCCAGAGCCCTTTCCCACTAAAAGTTGGGTTCCTCCCAAGAACAGGGTTCCTTCGTTAGAGACATATGTGCAGGTTGTTAGCTCCCAAGTTAATAACTCTCAAAATTCTTTCCACAAGTCACATGATAACCTCCCTCATGATGAGCGTCAAGCTTTTGCCTCTCTTAGGTCACGCGGCAGAGACATCATCATCAAACCAGCAGATAAGGGTTTAGCACTAGTTGTCATGGATCGACAGAAGTACATTGACGAAGCCAAAAAAAAAAAAAAAAAAAACTCTTGATTCTGACCCCACACAGGTTTTCTCTCAACAGATACAGCACACCTTGGATGATACGCACACTCGTGGTCAACTTTCTGATAAAGCTCATCAATTTCTTTCTCCCGCAGATTGTAAAGCTGCCAGCTTCTACACCCTCCGCAAGATTCACAAGCCTGGTAACCTGGTAGGCCCATCATCTCTGGCCACGGTTCACCGACAGAAAACATCTTCCTCTTTGTTGACCATATCATTAAACCTCTTGTTCCACAGGCTCCCTCGTACATTCATGACACCCCGACTTTCTCAGGAAACTTGAAGCTGTCAAGGACCAGATTCCCAGCACCGCCATCATTGGGACATTTGATGTCGCCTCCCTCTATACCAATATTCCCCATGATGAAGGCATCGCAGCCAGCTGTGCAGCTTTGGCCAGAAGCGGCCACACAACGCCCCCCATTGATGATCTGGCCACTTTGATGAAGCATGTACTAACCAAGAATAATTTTACCTTATGAATGACAATTACTTGCAGGTACATGGGACGGCGATGGGCACGATTATGGCGCCCTCGCGGGCTTGCCTTTTCATGTCCAGTCTTGAAGGGCAGAATGATGCTTGCTACAGCACCGTGTCGTCCTTGGGTTTGGTGGAGATACATCGATGATGTATTTTTCATCTGGACCAGTGATGAGGAGAGCCTCATCACATTTACTAACCACATCAATTCCTTCCAGAGAACCATTAAATTCACTTCTGAATATTCTCACCAACAGGTACATTTCCTTGATGTCACCATCAAGAAAGCAGCAGGCACCCTCTCCACGGATTTATATATACCAAGCCTACAGACACTCATCAGTATCTCCATTCCTCTAGTTGCCACCCTCGCCACTGTAAGACACTGCTTACGTCAGGCTCTTCGCCTTCGGCGTATATGTTCTAATGATTCTAGATTTCTATACCATTCCAGGAATTTGAAGAAATACCTAGTGGCCAGAGGACGCAGCTCCAGCAGAGTTCAACAAGCCATCCAGAGAACCTACTCACTACCCAGGACTACAGCTCTTGCAGAGAAACTCAGAAACCAGGATACTTCTACGCCCACCCCCCCCCTTTGTGGTTACATTTCATCCCAGTCTTCCTCCCCTGCGCGGTATTGCTAACACTAACCATCATATTGTAGCGGATTGAACGTAGGGGTTGCACTCTCTCTCTCTCTGACACCAGTCGTAGCGGCTGCGCACCCTTTACACACGCAGCGCGGCGACTATAAAAATAACAATACTACAAACGAGATGTTATTACCTCAAACCCCCGTTGTCAGGCGAGCGGTCAGAATCTAACTTATGATGTTATAAGGGGGGACTGGGTTCGTTTCGAGGAAGTATACCTACAGTAAATAACAATAAACGAACCCCAATGCGGACTAAAGGAGGATTTATACTGATCTTGATTCTTACAAGTGGTAGTGGTGCACGTGCACGCAAGTACAAGGGAACACACAATACGGAGAGCACAGAGTGGTTGGGAGAGGGCTGATGGGGGGTAGGAGCATACGGTGAAAGGAGGTTCCCCCAACTGGGACGGACCCACGTGGGATAAAGGTAGGGAAAGTCTGGAGGAGGTGGGGAGGAGGAGCGGCAGAGGAGGCACGAACACAACTTTACCGGACACTCAACAATATTATAAAGGAGTCTAGGTTTGCCGCAGGGCACCGCTACTCAGTGCCATACACACGCAAAAGAATCCTCAAACCAACGAACAAAACGAGGCGCGTCGTGCTAATTAAAGTTGCACACACACCCGCACCAGCATAAGGATGTCGTGTGATCTATTCAAACCAATTACTGGACGGGGTCGTGCATGTAATAAATTTATTATTAGAACATACATTTGAAACAGTGGCACAAGGATCCAACGGTGGTTCAACAAAAACAGGATTAACATATAAAATTGGAATATACAGTGGAAATCGAGCGCCGGTGGCACGAGGTTGCGACCGTCCATGGTGAATTGCATGTAAAACACGATCGATCGAAACTAGCAAAACGGATAATGGAACGATGTAATGGATGGGAAATGTTTGAAGAAGTGGTTTTGCCTTGTTGCATATCAGCAATGTCAGTATATTAAAGCCGATGTCAGAACTAAACCACTGACATTTTCGCTAATATGGACTTTGATCTAGCAACACAAAATTGTACAAGGCTATGAAATTATTATGAGCAAAATGGGAATGAAATGTTAATTGGATAATTTGCTAAGGGCCAAGCTTCTGTGCTTTGGTATCGCGCTATACAGGGACCCAACCAAAGTTAATTATATTAAGCATTGGCGCGCTTTTCAATTATAGTCTAATGATGTTGGAAAGAAGTTCGTTGTGGGAGGAGGAGGCGGCGGCGGAGGAGCGTACTTATCACCACCAGATGCAGCAGCACTGTTCTGTATCACAACTCCTACTCTACCTGGTCATCCCACGGCGAGGAAGACGCAGTTCACAGTAGCAGCCAGATCTTGGTACGGAGAAAGGGGTGCCTCGGAGCTGGCACTCGACGCAGTACTCGGCACAGATCGCTCTTCGTGATGGATAGGAAGAAGTTCGTTGAGGCCCACGAGGTGCGGAGGGGATTGGCTCTGGCTCGGCTGGGATAGCTGCACGGTGGAGCTCGGAGTGCTGAGTAGGAGCGCCTGACGGGAAGTCTGGAGCAGAAGGAGCGCCACTCGGTGTGGTAGGAGCGAGGAGCCGCAGCTCGGAGACGCTGGCAGGATGGAGTGCCGGTGGGAAGCTTTGCTGTAAGAGAGGTATCACTCGGCGCTGGTAGGAGCGATGAGCAGAATCTCGGAGCAGGAGGAGCGCCAGTCGGAGTTTGTAGGAGCGATGCGCAGGAGCTCGGAGCGCTTGGAGTGGTAGGAGCGGTGCGCAGAATCTCGGAGCCCTCGGAATTGGTAGGAGTGACGGTGCGCAGTCTGGTGTAGGAGGAGCGCCGCTCCGGAGGTGGTAGGAGTGTCGGTGCGCAGTATGGTGTAGGGGAGGCGCCACTCGGAGTTGGTAGGAGTGATGCGCATAATCCCCGGAGCACTCGAGCAGGATTGGGTGCCGGTGGGAAGCCTGCTGTAAGGAGAGGTATCACTCGGCGCTGGCGGAGCGATGAGAAGAATCTCGGAGCAGGAGGAGGCCACTCGTGAGTTGTTTGTGTAGGGGGACCGGAGCGCAGAGCTCGGAGCGGCTGGAGTGGGTAGGAGCGGTGCGGGCCCAAACAAGTCTCGGAGCAGGAAGAGCGTCACTCGGTGTTGGTAAAGTGGAGCGAGGCGCAGGAGCTCGGAGCACTTGGACTTGGTAGGAGCCGCCGGTGCGAAGTGGTGCAGGAGGAGCGCCCTCGGGCGGGTGGGGGCGGTGCGCAGAATCTCGGAGCCCTCGGAATTGGTAGGAGTGACGGTGCGCAGTCTGGTGTAGAAGGAGCGCCGCTCGGATGTTGGTAGGAGTGCGGTGCGGACATTCCTGGTGTAGGAGGAGCGCCACTCGGAATTGGTAGTCTGGAGTGCCGCGCAGAATCCTCGGAGCAACTCGGAGTTGGTAGGAGTTGTCGGCGCAGCCCGTTTGGTGTGGAAGGAGCGCCACTCGGCGTTGCACTACCAGGACAAAGCCACAGTGCATTCGTCTCGTGCCGACACAGGTACTGCATCTCTTTTTGCGACACGTCGCTTCTACTTGTTCTCCATCTTACCCTCCTACCCCTCATCCAGAATAGATCTTTAAATCGGACATCAAAACCTGCCAAAATGAAAATATTCCAACCCTCTTCCAAGGAGCATAAAGTGGTGTCTAAGGGTGTTTTTTCCTTTTTCTCTAGCGAACTCTAATTTTATTTGACGTATCGCTGATTTCGCGAATTTTTCCAACTTACTCTTTATTCACTTGAATTAACTATTTCACCTTTATCAAAGGAAACAAACAAGCCTAAATAATTCAAACGAGAAACAAGTGATATAAATTGTTTGCACAATTATTCAGCAATCAATGAAGCAGCACGAGCATACTGACGGCCTAACTGAGTGGAGAATGTCATTTTCACAATCTCAATAGAATTTCAATTACACAATTCACACAAAAAGTTCAGATTATAAAGTTATGACACGAGACCTAGCAAAGTCCATTATTCCAATTCTCCTCAATTGTATATCAGAGCAATTATTATTATTGCATTTTCTTGAAGTAATACAAATGCAATGAATTAAATTGGAATTTGGGGAAAGTGCGAAAATACTAAATATAAAATCCCAGAGGAAAACAGTGTTAACTAATTTATGTATTCTAAAATTAATATAATTTTGATTCCCCTCCCGAAAATTGGTACGATATATAAAGGCAGAAAAATCCCTCCCGACAATTTGCGCCGACTGTACAATTCCTAGCTCTGATACAACTTAAGCAAAAATGACGGCCGTAACGGTATGCATGTGACATAGTCTCTCTTTTGATGTTTGTACCGTCACGAGCACAAGTTACTTTTTTCCAAACTCCACCGCGAAATATAATTATTACTCAATGTCAGCTTCAAGTAAATCTCCGCAAAATGATTCTATCTTGATCTACAGTAGTTAATTACGAAGCGTCTTCTCTTTCTTTCTAAAATAAATCTTATTCTTCTAAAGATTCTCCTGTCCTTCTGATAATGTTATTCGCATCGCCTTCAACATCTTTTATCTTCTAATAGTTATAATATTCAACCTTTTAATTCTCACATTTTTTTACAGAGCGACGTGTGTTCTCGTCTAAACAAACTCAACTTTAAACTGCCACGAGGAATAATTTCCAAGTAGTTTTATACAAAGGCTAGGATCCTACGGAAATCACTAGGATCCTGCGAGGTTCGGTTCCCCACCAATCAGGGTCAAACAGTCGCGAACCCCACCAATCACTAAAAATTCACTACGCCACAGAGCGCCGGGATAGGACGCTGCGCGGAAGACCCCCGGCCAATGGCAGCGCCAGAGCTACAAGTCCTGGAAACTCATAAATGCATTTACATACCATAAATACTTGTCCCAGGATGCCCAAAACCCAGCACCCCCATTGGTCGACAGATCCCGAGATTGCGAAATACCCCGTTTACTCGACATCTGATTATTTTCACTCATAATTCTGACCTAATTTTCTACCTTTTATACAAATATAATCCATCAAATATCTCTTTTAGTGTAAACATAAATATTTACGCCTAAATATTTTCCCGTCATTACAGGCCACACTAAATTTTTTATTTTCATGTGAAAGTCTGACGGCTAATCACAAGCGGCTGCCATCAAAACAAAAAAAAAAAAAGGAGCCGTTCATGTACAAATGAATGGGAAAATCGTACTTTTACGATTTCATTGAAAAACTACAACCGAAAAATAGGCTGTCTTACGGGGCACTAGAATTGACCCCACCCCCGGCGCCCGGGGGGGGGGGGGGGGGGGGGGGGGGGGGCCATTGTATTCAAAGGCTGGTGGATTATGATGCGTGAACAAGGGAAAACGCGTAAAAAGGGTTGTCTTTTTTCCAACAAGCGTGTACGAGCCAGTACATTCGGTTTAGGGTGTCAAAAACAGCAAAATATGGAAAAAAGGGTAGGTTCTTCTTAACCCTGAAATTTTCATGCTCATTAAGCCGGGATCAAAATCATCCAAAGTATTGTAACGGAACTTGGGAATTAAAGCAAAGCAAGATAATAAAGGGTATATTTACGATTCCCAAGGCACGGGTATTGTTGAGGGTACATAAAACAGATAAAAAATACTTGTGTAGGGTATGTTTTAGCGTGTTTTCTAGTCGGTGAAAATACGTGTTTAGGGGTGCATTTTGAAAAAGTCCATGTCAACGCATCATATCCCACCTTGAATACAAGGCCCCCCCCCCCACCGGACCAGGCGGCATATACATATAAATTCTTGAGCTCTAATT
This sequence comes from Ophioderma brevispina, assembly GCA_023653785.1. Lineage (NCBI taxonomy): Eukaryota > Metazoa > Echinodermata > Ophiuroidea > Amphilepidida > Ophiodermatidae > Ophioderma > Ophioderma brevispina. Next base: position 54,856 of record JAMKCH010010536.1, read on the forward strand.
TGGTTACAGAAAGCAGAAAAATGGGGCAAAGTACCAAAATTATACTGGAATCCTAAGCGTGGATTGGCTGGATTACGGCCGTGACGGTCTGTCAGGATCCACCGCCGCGATATAAATAGACTTCCAGGTCACTTGCACTTATTCACAACAATGCGTGGATCACCATAGTAGGGGGTTTGCGCTACGGGGCGATGCCACAACGAAACATAACCAAAGCACGGCCTAATGATGAGTCCTACAGTGATAACTTTTTTTTTCTTTTTAAATGACTCGAACCGGGACGTGATAGGATTACTGAAATTCACTTTAAGTCCCTACAAGATGCAGACACCGATTATACGGCAGCCGTTAAATTCCAAAGACGCTGGCCTACATTAAAATTTGGCATTAAATCAAATCATTTATAATAATAATACGACCCTTACTTTCTGAATAACTTTCATAATCATAACAACATGATTACAGCCTAGGGCATCAGGTTGATGTAAAAGCTTGCCATACGGCCATGTAATTGTTCATTTTACACACTAGCAGGGCTAGGCACGCTGCTTGTATATGGTCTAATACCATATAAACCTACGCAACATATTACTACATATCAAATCTCATTACGATGCATCTTGGGGGGGGGGACCCGTGCTGCGCCCAAACACACCACAGTAAACATATCCAAATTTACAGGGGGAATACCGTGGCAGACAGCATGATGTCACCAGGACGGGGAAAATAGTTGATGATGCGAAACGACCGAAGTCCGCTTTCTATTCTTCACACTTCAGATCGCATTCGCCGTGCTGTTCATGACACTCCCATCTTGGCTTACAGATGTCCCAGCAATCTACGTGACATGGTGTGGGGGCTTCAGTCCCCCATAATTTCCTACACAGCAAGGAACTTCAAAGGGCACAGGGTCGAGATGTATCATCTGTAAGGACCATATACAGGAGACTGACTCGTTCACCGTCATGACACTGGTACCAACTACAATACCAGAGGTAAACATCACCTGTTGTAGGCCTACTTCTAATGTCATTATCTTATTCTTGCAGAGTGTGTGGAGTCCAGTATGTGGAAACTAAGACTCTATGAAGAGGCGCTTCTATGGCCATAGGTCCACAGACAACCACCAACAAGTTGGAAACACCGGTGGGGCAGCGCTTCAACTTACCTAACCATTACCATTCCTGATTATGACTTTACAGGGTCAGAATCCTTAGTACCGCCCGACACTGTCCGTTTCAGCAGATAAAAGGTGTGGATGAATCGTCTACCTCACCATCCAGGCCCATGGCCTCAATATCCAGGAAGGGGACGACTAGAATAGTCAGGGACAGACTAAGACGACCAATTGCGGTCTACGTTATTTGACGGGCAGAACAAAAGTCGGCCGTGAAGAAGAATCAGTGAACATTTAAATCTGTTAAAAATAAAATTAGCTTTCGCTGATATGTGTCCGTTAGTCGAAAACCCGACTCAAATACGACATTGTTTATACATTTAAAATCAATTTGTTCGAACATGCCCAGGCCCCATACTACACATTCAAACCAATCACAATCCGCGCAGCGCTGATGACCACACTTGCCATATGCGCAATTGGGCGCCTAATTCTGTCCTTGAAAATGGGCCCTCATTTCTCTCATATGTAACCACCTTTTTTCAGATATCTTTTTCAGGTTTATCTGTAATGTTTCAAAAGCTTTCATTTCATTATTCCAATTTTTTTTTTATTTAGGCTTTGATTTTTGTCACTCTTTTTTTTATCATTATATTATGATTATGCTTTGTTTTGTTATGTTAGATTATGCTTTGTGTGTATATGTTTAGTATGCTTTGTTTTGTTAGTTTTGTGATATGAATTTCCATTTTTTCATGTTTCTTATTCCAAGTCTTCTTTGCCCAATCCTTTGATTATTGTTGGCTTCCCTCCGAAATCATCCCATTGTTCGACAGATCCCGAGATTGCGAATACCCGGTTACTCGTACATTCCTGATTATTTTCACTCATAATTTGACCTAATTTTCTACCTTTTATATACAAATCATCCATCAAATATTCTCTTTTAGTGTAAACATAACTATTTACGCCTAAATATCCGGTTTTTTTTTTCATTACATGACACACTACAATTGTATATTTCATGAAAGTCTTGAAGGATAATCACAGCGGCTGCCCATTCAAAACAGAGACGTTCCAGTACAAATGAATGGGAAAATCGTACTTTTACGATTTCATGAAAACTACCGACTCGAAAATCGCTCTGTCTTAGGGGCACCTAGAATTGACCAGGCGCCCGGGGGGGGGGGGCCACTTGTATCAAAGGGGATATGATGTCTGTGAACAAGGAAAACGCGTCGTAAAAAGGGTTTTGTCTTCTTGCAACAGGCGATGTACGCGAGTACATCGTTAGGGTGTCAAAATACAGCACAAATATGAAAAAAACAAAGGGTATGTTTTTTTTAAACCCTGAAAATTTCATGCTCATTAACCAGGGATCAAAATCATCAAAAATTGTAAAAATTAAAAAAAGCAAAAAATAAAACAAAGCAAGATAATAAAAGGGTATATTTACGATTCAATGCACTGGGCTACCTTGTTGAGGTATCATAAACAGATAAAAATAATGTTTAGCGGTATTGTTTTAGCTGTTTTCTAGTCGGTGAAAAATACGTTTTTAGGGTTGAATTGTGAAAGTCCATGTTCACGCAGCAATATCCACCTTTGAATCCAAGTGCCCCCCCACCCGGGGGACCAGGCGGCATCTCATATAAATTCTTGAGCTCTAATTTGGTACAGAATAGCCAGAAAATGGGGCCAAAGTTACCAAAGTATAACTGAATCCTAAAGCCTGGATTGCTTGGATTACGCCAGTTGCAGTGAACGGTCTGATCAGGATCCACCGCAGCCCCGCGCATTAAATAGACTTTCCCAAGGTCACTTGCATTTATTCACACACAGGGTGGATTCACCATACGTCGGGAGTTTGCGCTACGGGCGCATTGCCATCAACGAAAAAGAATTAACCAAAGCACGGCCTAATGATGAGTCCCTAACATTGATACTTTTAAAACTGACGCGAAACCTGGAAGGTGCTAGGAGGATTACGAAATACCTTCTAGTCCCTTCCACATATGCAGACACACGGTATACGGCAGCCGTATAAGTTCCAAAGACGGCTGGCCTACTTAATTTGGCATTACTCTAAATCCTATATAACTTAATACGACCTTACTTTCTGAATAACTTACATAACATCATAACAACATGATTACAAGCCTAGGGCCTCAGTTTTGATGTACACAAGCTGCACATACGGCATGTACATTGTTTAATTTTTGTCGGGTCGCCCTGCGACCCTGACTAAGAAACCAGGCTATCAAAATTGCGAAGGAGTCTATTTCTATAGCTGAAGGTCAATTCATTACCATGTTTCTTTTATGAAAATGATCTGCGTACTACTATTAATTTTGGAGTAGGTTTAGTGTTGGGTGTGTAAGGCCCCGATGCAATTCAGACAAAGAACCATCATTGATGTTTGAATGGCCTTAAAAAGCATAATTTCTGTATTGAGTCTCTGGGAAGACTTGCTTTTTGATGGGGACTTTGGTTAAAACGATTGCAGGATGAAAAGGGTGATAACCAATGGAGAGTTATAAGTAAGAAAATGAATCAAGGCCAGTGCCCGTAGAGTTAATACGTAATGATGGAAGCTTTTACCATGTATTGTGTTGATATTATTTAAGACGAAGTTTTAGGTGGTAAATCTTTATTTGAAAAAGACAGGAAGGTGGAAACTACATTAAATGTAAAGCTTAAAATTTGAGGATTCAAGTTTAAAACATTTTGAGCCCCAATGGCTGGTTTTTAGTTTCTTTATTTAAAATGATAGGAAGACATTTGCCGCCCAATTGGGCCGTTTTCTTTTTTCTTGATTTGAAATGATAGGAAGGTGTAACCTATGTTAAATTAAAAGTTTATAACTTGGGGATTCAGTTTTAAACTTTTGCGCCCAATTGGGCGTTTTTTCTTTTTTCTTTATTGAAATGGATAGGAAGGTGTAACTATGTTACTTAACGCTTAGAACTTGGGATTCAGTTTTAAACAAATTGCGCCCAATGGGGCGTTTTTTTATTTTCGTTATTTGAAACGAAGGAAGGTGTAACCTATTTAAATTAAGTATAATTTGGGGATTCATGTTTTAACACATTTGAGCCAATTGGCGTTTTTTCTATTTTCTTTATTTGAACTGACAGGGAAGGTGTAACCTATGTTAAATTAACGCTATAAACTTGGGGATTCAGGTTTTTAAAACATTTTGCGCATTTGCAATGACAGGAAGGTTGTACCTAGGTTAAATAAAGCTTATAACTTGGGGGATTAGTTTGTCACATTTTTGGCCCAGTTGGGCGTTTTTTCTATTTGTTTATTGAAAATGATCGGAAGGCCGTAACCTTGTTAAATTCAACAGTTTTAAATTGGGGATTCATTTTAACATTTATTTTGCGCACAATTGGGAGTTTTTTCTATTTTATTTATTTGAAATATAGGAAGTTTAATCTGTGAATTAAAGCTTATAACTAGGGATTCAGTTTTTGAAATGATGGAAGGTGGTGTAACTATGTTAAATTAAAGCTTTAACGTGGGGATTCAGTTTTTAACCACATTTTGCGCATTGCAAGACAAGGAAGGTGTAACCCTATGTAAATTACGCTATAACTTGGGGGATCATTTTTAACACATTTTGAGCCCAATTGGGCGTTTTTTCTATGTGCTTTATTTGAAATGATAGGAAGGTGTAACCTATGATAAATTTAACAGCTATAAACTGGGGTATTCAGTTAACACCCTTTGCGCCCAGTTGGGCGTTTTTCTTTTTTCTTTATTAACTATGTTAATTAAGCTTATAACGTGGGGATTCAGTTTTGCCACATTTTGCGACAAATGGGGTTTTTTCTATTTTCTTAATTGAAACTGACCGGAAGGTGTTATCGATGTAAACTATGTTAAATTCTAGCTTATAACTTGGGGAGGATTCAGTTTTAACACATTTTGCATGACAATTGGGCGTTTTTTTTTTTTATTTTCTTTATTTGAAATGACAGAAGGTGTAACCTATGTTAAGTAAAGCTTTAGAACTATGTGAGGTTCAAATGTCACACACACGGTCAAAGGCTCAACGGGAGATCAAAGTTGTATACAAGGGAGGTTCTAATTGCACATCTTTATGTCATGTATCAAAACACATCTACTTTAAATCAGGTATGAGATGTCTTTTTATACATGTTTCGTAATAAAAGTGCACTTAAAACTAGAACAAACCCAGAACTCCTTTAAATGATTTTAATGTTGTTCTTATTTCTTTTAAAATTATGCCTGGCGACACGACACAGTTTTTTTTAAACTACGTGGTACACTAACTAGCCGGGCCTAGGCCACGCTGCTTTGCTTGTATATGGTCTAATACATAATAAAACCTAAGCAATATACACATATACAAATCTCCTTACATGATGCATCTTGGCGGGGGGCGGTACCCGGGCTGCGCCCCAAACACACCACAGTAAAACATTATCTATACAGGGGAATACCGTGGCAGACAGATTTGATGTCACCAGGACGGGGAAAATAGTTGATGGATTGCGAAACGGACGAAAACGTACGTCTACCAATATTACACACTTAGACGCATTCGCGTGCTGTTCCTGGACACTCCCATTGGCCTACAGACGCCCCCGCAATCTACGTGACATGGTTGTGAGGGGGCTTCAGTTCCACTACTCTCCTAAACAGCCAAGGTACTTTCAAGGCACAGGTTCGAGATGATAATTGTAAGGACCCATTACCAGGGAGACTGGACTAGTTTTACCCGTCATGCCACTGGTCCCAACGACAAGACCAGAGGTAACATCACCTGTAGTAGGGGGGGCCCTACTTCTACGTCATTTATCTTATTTCTTGCAGAGTGTTTGGAGTAAGTATGGGAACTAAGACTCTCTGAAGAGAGACGCTCTATGGCCATAGGTCCAAGACAAGCACAAAACCGTTGGAAAAAACCCCACCCGGGGGGCAGCGCTTAAAACTACCTAACCATACTGTTTCTGATATGACTTTACAGGGTATCGGGAATCTTTAGTAACCGCCCACGGACACCTTATGGCCGACGTGTGACCTCTTTCAAAGTATGGAACGTTCAAATTCTTCGTGCATTGATTGGTGGTTGTGAAGTGTGAGGTTCCGAGTATTAGCGCAGAAGCGCCCAAGGATTATACTGTAGAGCCCAATGCATTGCAATTGGGGTGCGTAATGCATCGTGTTTGGGCCGAACTGTCGGTCATAACGAGGGGGTGGTAAAACATCGTTGTCACCGGGATACTTGAGCTTGTAGTTTTATAATACCTCATTAATTAAAAATGTTCCGCTCTGCTTGTTCTTACCGTTCCTTTCTTCTTGGTTAAATGTCTTGCCTATTTATCTAAAATTTATGCGTTTGTGCGGTTGTGTGGTTCTGTAGTGTAAGTGAGGAGTCTAAACCCAAAATGCAGATACCAGTACGATGTAGCGATTTTCACGACCCTACGCTAGTATTTAGTATTACACTTTGTCGCAACATTTGGGGCACTTCATTATAGCTTATGTGATTGAGTTGACTTGTGCTTGTAGATACATGTAAGTGATGTTTGCTGACTCGGCCGATACGTCCGGGGGTCCCCTTTAACTGATGGCAATTGTTTATTTCGTACGTCGATTTTGCCAGGCCAGTTATGGCCTGGAAGGTTTGTTTTTGGGGCGATAACCATTTCCACCATCACAAGCCAGACCAGAGGACCATGAAGGATTGTTTTGAGAGAGTTTCCGATATTTCGCGGAGGTTCCGATTTGCCAATAGAGCCAATTTCTATCAACTTCATTGGACATAAATGGAATTTCCTTTATTTTTAGAGACCTCTCTATACGAACATTCTGGCAGAACGGCCCGCCATATATGGCGCGCCGTTTTCTGCCAATTATCCTTGGAAGGTCTCTATTAAAAATGGAACCTTCCATTTCAACCAATTAGTTTGCGTGCTCGATATATTCCTAAATCACGGTAGCGAAACGTGACCTCTTTCACTTTGTAACGTCCCAATTTTTCGTGCATTGATTGGTAGTTTTGTGAAGTGTGAGGTTCCGTTTATTGAGTAGAAGCGCCCAAGGACTACTGTAGAGCCCAATACGGTGGTCAAATTAAGCTAAATTGCTCCCCACTGGGCAAGGAACGCGAAGACTGGAATAAGATAAACATTTGAACTGATGATGATGAACCGAAGGTTCATGACGTGTTGAGAAAGTTTCCAAATACTAGTATATGCCAGCAGTACAATATATGGGAATGGGAAAGTTCGTGGGAATACGCCTGTTTAATTCGAAAATAATAATTGTAACCACTTTGATAATGTTTACAACAAGATATGGCTTTATTCGTATGAATACACGTGAATATATCCCTCTGGTTAAGAGCATCAGCCCAGAAAGGTTTTTTGGTTAGACTAACGAGATACCAATCTCTGAACACGGGAAATTCAGAGAAAAATATAACTTTTGAAAATTGAAGTCTGCCGGGGACCCGTTGTTGCGTGTAGCCCCAGGCGAGGGGTAAATGTTCTATGGGGGGTCACATGTTTGACTGCTCTAAATCTAATATAATATACTCAAAATTATTCCTTAGGTAAGCATGAGTAAAAAACTCAATTGGGTCACACGCATATGGTGCTTCCTTCTAGATTTTGGGAAAATAGGCTAAAAGGTCTTGTATTCAGAAAGGTCACCCGTTGCCATACCCAGATTTGTTTGTTATAATGGAAGGGGTCCAACATTCCTGTAGAACTCTATGGGGACGGGGGCATTATACCCCTCCCTATAAAGGGAACCAACCATATGCAAAATAAAAGCATATTTTGAATCATTATCAATAATAGGTTTTTTATATGTTTTACAGAGAAATCTTGGTATTACAATTTTGACCTTCTTGAATAAACCAAATTACCTTTAGCCTATGTTCCCAAATATCCTTGGAAAGTGAAGCACCACATACATTTGACCCAATTGACTTTTTTGCTCCTGGTACTCAGGAATAATTTGAGCTATATTTCATTAGATTTAGAGGCAGTTCAAATATTTGACCCCCATAGAAACTTTACCCCTCTCCTTGGGCTACACGCAACAACGGTCTCCGGCAGACTTCATATTTTCAAAATTATATTTTTCTCTCTGATTTCCCGTATCAGCTATTGGTATCGCGTCGTCTAACCAAAACCTTCTGGGCTGACTGTCTATTATTTACAACACTCCACAAAGCTTCAATAGCCTATTTCAGTCAATGTCGACCCTTATTTAATTCTGGCCCACTTCTACAGCCACTGGCTCATGGCAATCCCGAGTCGGCCATTCCCGAGTCGCACACAACTCTAATGTAGAGTTTGGAACCTAGTTGGTGTTATTTGTCATATTTTGCGGTCATTATGTTCGCCTTTTTTAGTTGAAATATAGGAAATTTTAGTGGTGTAATGTAATTACTGTTAACCTGACCAGTATTGAAAGAAGGCCAGTCAATCAAATACGGGTGGCATTGGTTGGGAATAGTTGGGGATATATATACCCGAACCAAGTTTCAAGTTTTACTTAGGTGAAGTTTGGGAAGGTACACTGTTAAAACTAACCTGTAAAAAACAGGGTTTTGGACTGGCAGCTGGGACTCACAACTGTCAGGACGTTTAAAAAACTGGAGCCGTAAAAATACGAACAATTGCAGGGAGGGGGGAACGTTAAATAACGGCGTGGAATCTCAGCTCAAAGTTATTTTGGTTTTGGACTTGTTTGAACAATATTAAGCCTTAAAATGTATTACAATCTTCTGACAAATTTTCACATTGTAGCTGAGGCTTTACCAACGTTTGTATATAATCAGCCACATGTTGTAAAACAGTTATTTTCAAACAATTTTGAGGAAAAAAAGCAAAACGAAGGAAAACGTGAATAAAAAAAATTAAACAGTATATACTTTATTTTGTATGATAATTGGATATATTTTAATTACTTATCATCACTGCGTAAAGAGTAGATATGTGCAAATTTGGGTGGGGAATTGTGCATTTGGTGATAAAAGCATGAATGTGTGGAAAATGAAATTTGGCACTTATCTAGGGCATGTCATAAGAAAGACTTTTAGCTATAGGGGCATCATCGCAGATTTGGTCTCTGGAGAAAATGCGGCCACACACACCCTTTTTCAAAAATGGCTGCATTTTTTGTTAAAACCCTGCGATTATCCTCTAGAGTTGAGATTGAGTTGATACATACAGTGCTTTTAGGCATTCAAGCATGGCATTTGATGCACCATTGGATGTTTTAAAGACTTTCGATCAAATGGCCATTGCAAGGTTATCCCATGGCAGTAATGGACGGCCATTTTCCAAAATGGCCGCCATTAATAGCTATTTTACATATTTGCATGACAAATGGCTGCCATTACTTGCTATTAATCCTTAGAGAGAGATGAGTTGATAAATACAGTGCTTTTAGGCATTCAAGCATGGCATTTGATGCACATTGGATGTTTTAAAGACTTTCGATCAAATGGCCATTGTAGGCTATCCCAAGGCAGTAATGACGGCCATTTTCCAAAATGGCCGTCATTTAACATATTTTACATAGTTGCAGGAAATGAATATGTATAACGTCTTTTTTTCATACAACCATAAAAGTGAAAACAAGTTTTTATTCGAGCATTTCAAATTGGTTGCATTGCAACTGTCCAGTGGTTGGCCAGTTTTTCAAGATAGCCACCATAAATTACTCTTTTATATTCTGTTGTAAACTGTACTCTGTTGTAGTCTGTTGTAAACTGTACTTTGGGTTATAATCACAAAGTCTTCACACAGGCTGTGCCTTTACGAATAGGTTTTAATTACAAAGCAACTATTAGGCTATTCTTATATAACAGTGGTTTTCACTTACAATAGCACCACTGATGTATGCATCGTTTTACCGTGGAAGATAATGTTCATCATCGTATACTTCTTATGTTGAATGAAGAGCTATTTTGTAATACCCCCCAAAATAAACTCCAACAAAGCAACCATACAAGTGGTTGCCCAGACTTCTTAAAAGGCATTTTTTTTCAAGCTGAATGTGATCCATGTTAATCCACTTGAGGGCAACATTCTTGCTACAACCAGTCTTAAGCTACAAGTCAGACGATGGCACAAATTTAGCAGAAGTTTACTAGTCAATTGCTGTACAAAAACTAAAATAAACTAGAGCGCTTTGTGGTCTTGGGGGGAATGTTAATCATTTATACCATGAAGGCAAGCAGTCATGAACATATCGAAAGCCACCTTATCAAGTGTGGTTACTGTTGGGCTCAAATGGGATTGCATCTCCCGAGCTCCATGTTCAAGTGTAATGAGGATGGACTTGAAAGGAAAAGAGTATTGGGAAATCTTCTGGACAACCCTGCCAGAAGTTAGAAGAGTATGCCAAAAACTTCCAGTTGTGGTTGCAGGGAGGGCTGCAGATGACAGTAAAATGCTGGAAGCAACTCTTCAGTGCAGCCTCTATGTAATTTTAACATCAAAACGATCTGCTCTGATATAGATGTACACTTTCTGTGTTACCTTCAGATGCTACTGCATTCTTTTGTTGATGAATATAACAACACCTTTTCTAAGACCCCTTGATGAACGGCAGAGTTCCCAGACTGGGCTCACACTATGCAAGGAAGCTTACAGATCAGTGTTTTGAATACACCCTGGTTGTTTGCTTAAAGCAAGACGGATATCATCGCACCAGATTACTTACTTCTCCAAAGTGACCTTTTCCATGTAGTGAGCAATTTAACTTCTAGAGTGAGACATCCACTACGTACCCATGAATGTGAAAAATCTTGCTAACAGTTTTTGCAGAATTTTTTCCACAACAGATGTCAAGATCAAGAAGCTTCGTAACAGTCTACATGATACTTCTACTGCATCTCTTAAACTATGTCTGATGACTGATACCAGTTAACTACTTTTTCCCTTCCGCTGATCGATGAATTTCCCTCAAGCTCTCAAGCCTGCATTTCATCTGTGATCTGCAGCCTGAAGAAATCCAGCTTGGACACCACTCTCCTCTCAATTATCGCCCTATATCCATTCTTGGAAAGGTGATTGAAATATTAGTAAATCAGTTGTAGACTTTCTCCGCGCTAATGTCTCCATGTTCCGATGTCAGTCCGCATACCGTCAATTTCACAGTGGGGACGCATTGTTCAGTCGCAGAATGACAGCTTGATTGTCTTGACAACAAAAGCGGCTGTGTAATTATTATTATGAGACTTCAGTGCCACTTTAGACACTATTGACATAACCAGCTCTTAACCCCTGAAGCTATGAAATAACTGGAAGATCATTAAGTTGGTCTGTCCTACCTAGATGACTGAACTCAATCTAGATCGATCAAACTTGCTTCATCAGATCCTTGGCGGTATATGTAAAGTTCCACAGGTCCGTTAACCGGATGTAATTAGATTTTCATCTTGTTTCTCTAGCTGCCCTGTTCAATCTGTCATTTACACCGATAGCTCTGTCTTTCCACCCTTGGGATTGTGATGCGCAGCCATAGATACTATTGATCATGCATTGCAGTCATCAGACATCCTGATGTAAATCCACCAAGCTGATTTTATTACAAGACGACAAGAATGTTGTGCTTTCGTTCTCATTCTTACAGATCGACTAGTATCTCTCAGCCATCACTTGGCAATTCCGTTTTTTTATCCCAAGCTGAAGCACGGAATCTTGATGCCATCTTAGACTCATCACTAGAAAGACACTCATGTTTAACAAACCTATGCAAGGTGCCTGCCTGGATAGGAAAAATGGGTATTTTGACAGTCACCTCGGGTGAAAAATGCACCATTGGATTGGTCCATGACTTTGTTACATCACGGCTGATCCGGCAACTTCTTGCCCTATGGTCTCCCAGAAGAGAAGTGACCAAGGTTCAGTAAGTTCAAAATCAGCTGCTCGTTTTGTGCTTAAAATAACTTTGTCAAGAACATAACATTACCAACTGCATTGGCTTTCCATTAACAGAGCTCATTGATACTGATGTTGTGAACTTTTTTCTTTGTCCTTTCTTATCTTTATCTTCCTCCACTCTACTGTCTAGATAGTTGTGTTCACAGATTAGGTAGGGTTGAAGCTCTTAATCCAAAAAGATCAAGATTCAGTAATGTCACTGTGGGGGTACATACCACAGATCCTCACAGCTGATGACTTCAGATGTACCATATTTCTTGTATGAAGACAACTGGGTTGTCATTCTCTCTTCTATCTTTGGTCACGTATAGTGGTTGAAAAGTCTACTAAATAATTTTTCTCTTAAGTTATTCTAGTAGTTGGTAATTGATGTATCTCATAGTTGTTTTCATAACATTAGAGTTTTATCTATTGAATTTGTATTTGTCGTTGATATATTGATAATGATATTATTTTTTTAACCTCCTTTTAACTATGTGACGTGTCTAGAGGTCTCTAGGCACTATATCAAAATTTGTTATTATTATTTATAATATTAACTAGCACAAATTATGAAATATTGTTATATACAGCAATGCAGAAAGAACATGAAGGGTAATCCAATTTAATTAAAGTTACCTGATATTCATGTTTTGACTCCGAATCTTGTTTGCTGTAGACCTTTACGGCCAAAATTAGAGATTGCCTCTGTTGTCAATCTTAAAATTGAGTTCCACATTGGACCTGGCCACTGAGACTTTGCAACACTGGGTAGCCATGATTGGATTACACCAAAAAAGTGTGGCATGCACCTGAAGTTAGCAGATTTGGTAACTCCCTTATGGAAAATATGATTACTCTTTGGGTAGGTACAGAAATATCGTATAATATCACATCTTGGTTGCTTACAACAAAATAGCCAATGCTGTTGGTATATTTTTTATTTTTTTTTTTTTTAAACTTTTTTTTTTGGGGGGGGGGGGGGGGGTTTTATTTTTTTTTTTTTTTTTAAGTTATATTTATAAAAATCTTCCGTTTTTTTTTTATATTTTACACATAATTAATAACAATGATAGATAAGATCGTAACCACAACAGGGACTCAGTGCATAGGATTTATGTAAACGCGGTACGAGAATAATGCCTGTCATTGTTGACATGTGTGACAGCCCATTCACTGGTCTACTGTACGTGTTCAATAGTGTATGCTCGTATCACTAGACTATACCATAACATAACGCCTCCTCCATTTTGGAATTTTCACAATCGTTGTTATGAAACAAGAGCAAGTTTTAAATAGGTTTTGAGTTTATTCAGTCACAAACAAAGATAAAACAAGCAATGCAGGTGACTATTTTTAAATGTCCTGCCACTTGTATTGATTGCCTATTTACCAGGTTTGTATTTGGCATGGCTGTGTACATAAATGTCTGCACTTAGTAACAATCAAACAAATTGGTATTGAATGCCTATTTACGGTTTTATTTTTGCATGTTTGCGGTGATCAAAATATGCTTGTGGTAGAAAAATATCACATTCATCGCTGAAATGGTAAATAAGTAATTGGCACCATTTGAAAAACACCATTTTGGAAAATGGCCACCATTTCTTCGTTACGAATGGTACCCATAATACATTTCTGTTTTAGGGCATTGCTTTGGGCACAAATCAGTTTGCAAGCCCAAAACCAAAAACGAAAACACATTTAGTCCATCTAAAGACTAAAATCCAGAAATGGCAGCCATTTTGAAAACTGGCCGCCATTTTAATTACCCGAAAATCTGCCATGGCCCTATAGCTAAAATCCTTCTTATAACAGCCCAAACTGTGTGCCAAATTCATGCTTTTATCACCAAGTGCACAATTCATGCACTCTCTACTCTACTAAAACAATTATGTACCTTATAAAGATTCGAACCAGGCCTTCACAATGCTTAAGATTACAGTCCGCTAAACCTTATCCACTACACTACATTACTTTACATATCAGATGTTACATTAAAATAATTTTTACGTACTTTCCTTTCAAAGTAAACTAACTAATTATAAACCAAAGCAGAATTGAGTTCTACAAGAGTTTTTAAAACTATGTTTTAAAATAAAATGGAAAATAGGATTTTGCTAAATGGGTGATAGATTAACTCACGCTGCTGTTTAGTTATCTTTTGGAACATTTTGTGGAGAAAAAAACAAATTCTAGTTATCCATATAAACTTATTGAAAATGTGTATAGTCCAATAATTTTGCTTGTAAAGAAGTACCTATTTTCTCTGCATATAGCTGTGCATCACATGGAGGCTTATGTGTGTTTTTTTCATAAGAATTCCGTTTACCGAAATAACACCAAAAGTTCCTTAGTGTTTTAAGAAACTCACGATCAGCTTGTTGTAGGACGCTTTTCGATTAACTATATCCAAATTAGTTGGTATTTTTTGTTAATCTCATCAGCTTCATTTTGCTATGAACTACGCGTGTAGGGTACGTTTTGGGAGTCCATACACGAGCATGATATTCCCCTCGAAATACATTTTAGATATTTCTGTTACTTGTATTTTGGATTTTGCGCCTAGGACTCGTTTATTTAGATTGATGGCGCATTAGAAATCTATTATTTTTTTTATTATTTATTATTATAACAGTCATAATTCTCACCGCAATTAACACTTGGGGGACATGGCGTCATATTCATACAATATTATATATGCAATTCAAGTACATAGTTTTCTTGAATATAAGCAAATGATATACCAAAAAATGGGTCGGTATGATGCCCCTTTCAAATCTATTTGTCTCGGATCATATCGACATCCGGTATGCTAATTAGAAGAGGGTCAAAGGTCACGACACCAAGGAACATAAAATTCAAAATGACAATTTTGCCCCCCCCCCATTTAACTCAAAATATAAAGTTATTGAATATAGTTTGTTTCTTAAACAATTAACTATGGCCAGGACTGTGATCCTATGAGAGCGTTTACCAAAATTATATTTCGTTTGCCATGGCAATCTTTCAAACTTCTCTCGCCCTTTTTGCTGCTGGTGACATCCAAAAATCAATGCAACTCAAAACGAAAGGGTTTTTATACAAATCCTCTCATAGGATCATGAGAGCACGTGGTGGTCGCCGTGGAAAATCGCAGGCCTCTACTCATTAGTGTGAGTTCGAGCCCCGCCGTGGCCAACGTGTTGTGTCCCTGGCAGGACCACTTTATCTCGCTTGTCTCCTTCACCCAGGTGTAATGGTGAGCTGTTGGGGTATTCATACTGTGCGCCATTACAATTAGGTCTGCCGAATTTTCAATATGTGCAAAAATGGATTTATACCTAGTGACCTCGGAATAAATGTAAAGGCGCTTTGAGACTTATTGTATAAAGCGCTATTAAATACTTGGCATTTATTTTTATTTTATAGTCTTTACCAAACTAGTTACTTGCTGCCAAATGTGAAGTCATAGGTCAATCCCGTTTTTGAGATAAGTGGGGGTGGGGCAAGGTGGCAAAATAAGATATAGGCCAATAAAGGTCCAGGCACTTAATTGTTAATAATCAATTATTAATTAATTAATTAATTTTCAATTTTGTTTTAATTCTAAATTTTATCATTCTATTAATATACTATTATTTTAAATTAAAACATTCTGTAATATTCACTTTTTACCCAAATTACTTTTTTTTTTTAATTCTCTTAAATATTACTGGCTGGTGAAAAACATGAAAAACAAGTAAATGTCGCTGCTTGAAACAATACGAAACATAAGAAATCGTATTTCTCTGTGCGATGCGGTACACTTCGATCAACAATAACCTTTGAACGGAAGGTCCGATTTTCACCAAATAAAAAGGAATACTCTGAAGTTTGGTGAGATTAGAAATTTAGAAAACTAAATTGTGATCTCTCAAAAACACGCTTACGCCATGTCCCCCTAAGTCCCAAGCGAAAAACAATCCGTAGTGCCCAAGGAGGGGGTTCATAGGGACCCACCCATAATAACGACCTTCCATGGGAGTTTTGATCATGGAACTACAAGTAAATGTGGGGGGTGGGGGTCATGTAAGTAACAATAATAAAATTAAAAATCCAAACTTTTGACCTCTGACCCTAAGGGCAATTGAAATTGTCACTTTTGAAAAAAAGTGTTTACACATTTATCCTCATGAAATAATTATACATCTACTCTAGAATAACGAATTCCAATAATTAGCAGTTAAAAGCAATTGAAATATTGGGAAACATAATATAGGCTTGTGTTGGGAGGATTATCGTATAAAGTCATTATTTCCTTCCACAATTTAATCATTTAGTACTCTCTCTTCCGACCCTCGGATGTTCTCTTGCTAGAACTAACAAAGTATAATATGAATTTATTTTGGAACAACTGATAAAAATAAAACGTAAGCAATGGGAAAATATGTACAAGAAAGGTGTACCAAATGGTTTAATATAGATGCTTTTTGCCTCTTTGAAATTTACATGGATTTAGACGTATTTTAAATATACACTTGATGATAACTTTACCGAGTATTCCAGAAGTGCACGGGGATAACTAATAATATGATTTTAATGTACGGGGAATTAAGCTACTAGATCAAAAGCATCTGGCACAGCAAACGCCTTTTGGAAGACGTGCTTAATGCTTGGTCTTTGTTTAACATAGGGCACAAATTGATAGTTACGGGAGGCTAAAACCATTTGATATGGAAAATGGGAGGAAAAAAGATAAAAATAGATAACAAAACAATTTATTTTAAAGCATGGACTAAAAGGGCATTCGTTTTTCTTAACGATATCTACATGTAAACGGTGAAATGTGACACGAAATGAGTTTGTCGAACAATTTAACACTCCAATCGATTTTTGTCTTTTGAAATATACGTAAATCCAATACAAATATTTTTGATAACTTACCGAAAAAATCGACATAGATGATCATTTACAATACCCGTTTCGCCCTTCTCATTAAAGATATATTAAGGATTAAAAAAGTATGCCAACAGATCTACTCAACTATTATTCATCAAAATGTAAAGATACCAAGCTAAAAAAAACAAATGGGATGCGTACCATGAATACTTTGATTCCGATGGAAATATGGTTGGAGTTTAAGATCTCCCTTTTAAGACTCGTTCCGACACAAAAAATAATGGTTTCAATACCGCATTACAATTCATTTTGGGGACAAACTCATCTCTTTTTATTAGAGAATATGTTCTGAAAATAACTATGTACTTTCTTTAAAGAAACTGAGGAGACTATACAACATTCATTCTTTATTGCAAAAATCTGGGGAAAGTTCGGAATGATTTCACTTCGTCTTTTAATAAATTGTCGTTTATATCTTAGTTCTTAATAAGAAAATTCTTCTCTTTGGCCTTCTTCCAATAACGCCAAATAGTGCCTTTAACTCTGGTCTTACCAAGGGGGGGGGGGGGGGTGGTTACCCCCCCCGAACTTCGCTCCGTTGCGCTAAAACGCTAAAAAACGTAAAAACTTTCTAGGTAATCGTTCTCTCATCCTTATCCGGTCCATTTATCGAAAAAATGTAAGATAGCAACCTTCACCGGGGTTAAGGATGCCTTCAAAGTCGAATGGTAAGGGGGGTGGGTTGCCACCCAAGGATATTTTTATAGGTGGAATTTTGAAATCTTATAGTCCCCAGTATGCTCTAAAACTCTTTGTTGTTATGTAAAACTACCAATTGCCATCATTTAAGCTGAAAACCGCATAAAATCCGATATTCCTACGTTTTTTTAGCGCAAAATTGGATTTTAGCCTATTTTCTCTGGAAAATTCCCAATTTTTGCCGACTCGCGAACGTGATACGGCATTGTGACGCCTACGAGGGTATTTGGTACTTGATTTTTGGTATCAATGGAAAGAGGAGGACATAGCTTCCACTGGTTGAAAATCAAAAGCCTCGGGTGCTTTTAAAAAATTCTCGAGGGGTGGTAACCACCCCCCGTTGTAAAGACCAGTACAAAAAAGGGCTTGTCACGATGGTAAATACATAGTTTATTATGTGATAAAATGGATTATTTAACAACATCAATTACTTGATAAATACCAGTTTTTTAGTAACATGAAAAGGAATTGAAAGCAAGTATGGACTAGAAAAATGATCACTTCTAACTTCAAACTCAGAATTTTGAAAAACTTGGGGCCGGTATAAAAACATATTTTGACATATGTATTATCATTATTTTAACTATTAGAATATAGATATGGTAACTATTATTGTGTTTGTTAGAAAGTGACGTGATGATGTGGGTCCTGGTGCTATTTTTGTATGTTTCCGGTTCCCCCCCGCCAACCAAGTCAGTATCAAACAAAAAAAAAAAAAAATAATTAAGTCACAATGTAAAAAGCAAAATTTAATCACCATCTGTATTTTCTCAGAAAGTTCATTTCAGTAGTCTTCCCATAGACTTCCAGTTAAGACCACAGTCCCCCCCCCCCCCCCCCCCCCCCCCCCCCCAACCCCCCCCCCCCACGCCAAAATTAAAATTGGATGCTATCAGCATATTTGGGTTCATGATTTGATTAAGTATTATTATATGATAATTGCCTCACCGGTGTATATCTAAGCAAATAAATCGCAAGATTTGTAAATTTCTTTAACACCTTAAGTGACCAAGAGGTTTGTCACTCCCGTTAGGCCCGGGGGGGGGGGGGGTCCATGGAAACCACCGTGACTTTTCCCTAGGGAATTTTTGACGAATTTGATAGCACCTGTGAAGTTTCATAAGACAACCCCAAATCAGCATAAAAATTAACTTTTTTAATTTGGGCTGCAAATTAGGGGCAAACATTTTTTTTTTTTTTTAAAAGACATAAAATTCAAGTGAGCCTTGCGCTTACATCAAACTTTTTTTAGAACTTATTTTATGTTGATCTCTCCTATCGAAGACCCAATTAACATATATTGAACACAAACTTGCATTATAAGAATACTTATTGTTTAACGGATGGTTGCAAAATACACGTCAATTTTCCCCTAGACTTTGTACAGTAAAGGTTTAGCAACGCCACATGAAAAGGTTAATTATTTTTAATGTTACTATTAAATTGTTTACTTTATGTATGTTTGTGAACATAATCAGCAAAAAAATTTGGCTTGGTTCTTTGATTGTTAAAATATCACAGCTGACTCCCTACGGTGCACAGGGGGGGGTCCATCGGACCTCACTGATACTCATTTCAAAACGGCTTAACCGTTTTAATTTTTTTTTGTATGAAAGAACCGCATTTAAAAGTAAGACAATTAAAACAATTTGGCGCAAAAATCCCACTCGTAAGCAGCCATGCCAACGAAAACAATTTTGAGATCCCTAGGACGCTCCCTGGTCACTTAACGAATACACTGGCCATTTTGAAAACTCATGGCCTCATATTTTGCATGGTTGTAAGGCTTTTATATACAAAAGCCCTCAACCGCAATGATTAAGACCAAATCGCTTCCTTATGGGTAAACAGAACTTTTTATAATTAACGTCGCCGGCGACGTTACATTCAGCAGACGACGAAAATGGCGTTTAACAAAAGACACGCACGCCGTATCATGTTTCCCACGCTATGCACACTGTTTGTGATTTTAATATCAGTGAGTACGAGTCAAAACTAGTCATGTTGTCTACACATTTGTTGATTAAATTTATGAAAAACTTAAAAGTTGGCCACATTACCTGGATGTCTTTATCCCATATCATTCCATACTGCTTTTGGGGTAGTTTATTTTTATGTGTAAAATTATATCTCTGTTCTTCCAATGGCCTATAAATCATTGGAGAGCAATGAAGAAATTTCATATTTTGGTGAAAATGTGCCGTGTTAATGATACACTATCTTGAGTTTTTCCCCCCTCCCGTTTGTGCCCAATGAGGTGGTTCCTATGAGACCCAACCTAATATGCAATGAAGCCGTGGATGGTTCAAATTATTTGGTATCAGGAGAATCTTATTCATAAATCAGACAATAGCAAAACCTCCCTAATAATGTTCATTGCATAACCGAAAAATCGCAAATAAATCAAACGTTGTTGGGTTCCAATGAACAACCGGTTCAGTTAATGTTGGGTTCGCCTTTGGGCACTTATTGTTAATAAAAATGAAAAAAGAAGAAAAAAAAATACGCCGATCCACAACGGGGCAAAACGGCTTGGGTGAATTGGGCTCGTGTTTGGGGCCGAACCTGTCGGTCATAACAGTATACCATCTTTGTCACCGGATATCTGTGCTGTATTGTGTATACACCTCATTAAATAAACAAATGTTCCGCTGTTTGAATTCACTTCATTCCTAATTAAGTTGCCATTTATTATTTACTATTATCCTCAAATGTTCGTGTGTGCGGTTGTAGTCTATAAACCCAACATGCATATATCTTTACAATCTAGCGAGTTTCAACGGCCCCTATGCTAGTATTGTGTATTATATTTGTCACACATTTGGGGCACTTCATTGTAGCCTTGTACACTTATGGTCATTGAGTTAACTTCTGCTCGTAGAATAGGTTAATGAATCTGTAAAGTGAATTTGCCTCACTTGGCGACTAACTTCGGGGTCCCTAAACTGAACAGTTGTTTTATTGCGTAACGTGATTTTTCCAGGCCCCGGGGTGTTTTGGGCGATAACCACTTCCACCAATCACAAGCAAGATCAGAGGACCACTGAGAATTGTTTCGGGAGAGGTTTCCGGATATTTCGCAGAGGTCCGATTGCCACTAGAGCAATTTCATCAACTTCATTGGACATAAATTGAAGTTCCTTATTTTTAGAGAGCCCAACCCCCCCCCCCCCCTCTCTACGAACATATTTGGCAGAAACGGCCCGCCATAACCTCTCTTCTACGAACATATACTGGCAAGAACGGCGCGCCATACCGTTTCACTAACGTGATGTAGGAATAGCTCGAGCAGAACATAATTTTGTTGAAAATTGGAAGGTTCCAATTTTAATAGAGACCTTCCAAGGAACATATTTGGCAGAAACGGCGCACCATAGACACTGTCCCGTTTCAGCAGATAAAAGGTGTGGATGAATCGTCTACTCACCATCCAGCCCCATGGCCTCAATATCCAGGAAGGGGACGACTATAGTCAGGGACAGAATACGACGACCACTTGCGCGTCTGACGTAATTTGACGGTGCAGAACAAAAGTCGCCGTGAGAATAATCAGTGAACATTTAATCTGTTAAAACATAAATTACTTTCGTGAATTATTGTGTCCGTTAGTCGAAAACCCGACTCAAATACGACATTTTTTTACATTTTAAATCATATTTTGTTCCGACATGCCCCGCCTACACTACTTGCAACCCAATCACAATCCCGCCGCGCTGATTGACACACCTTGCCATACGCGCACTTTGGCGCCTAATGCGTGTCCTTGACAATAGTCCTCATTTCTCTCATTGTAACACCTTTTTTTCACTTCTCTTTTCAGTTTCTCTGTAATTTTTTAACAAGCTTATCATTTCATTCTTCCATTTTTTTTTTTTTTTTTTTTTTTTTTTTTTTTTTTTTAACTCACTATTTTTTTATCATTATTATTATGCATTATGCTTTGTTTTGTTATGTTAATTACTGCTTTGTTTTGTTATGTTATATTATGCTTTGTTTTGTTATATGTTATATTTATGCTTTTTTTGGTATGTTTGTTATATGAATTTCCTTTTTTTCATGTTTCGTATCCAGTCTTCTTTGCCCCCATCCTTTGATTATTGTGTCTTCCCTCCTTAAATCATCCATTGTTCTCTTTCATCTTTACCCTGTCAATGCCCTGCTGATTTCCTGGTCTTTATCACCCTCCCCTTGTTCATTAAACCTTTTTTGTTCTTATTTTCAGCAGTCTCTCCCAGTCCCCATTTGTCCTCATCACTCATCTCCCTCCACTCTCCATGCCCCCTATTTTTTTTGGTTTTTCACATAGCTTTGTTCATTAATTTTCCACTGTTCCTCTTTTTCATGTTTCTCTCCCCGGTTTTCCTTTACCCAGCCCTGATTAAGGTCTCTGTCTTTTGTTTCCTCTTCTGTATCGTCATGAGTCTTCCAAACAGGCCAATCGAACCAGTTTGGCGAAATTGAGTTTTTTGCATATTAAGGATACTAATCACAAGCTCTTTTCATATACAATATAAAGCACAAATAACATTCAATTTTTAGATATAATAGATTTTCACTTTGGGGAATCAACCCAAACGCCAAATGAAGTCTCCAACAGACCAATCTGCATTCCGTCTGTTTTGCGTATCTGAAAACCACCGCACGACTGCGTATTAAGTGAGCTATCGATCAATATGGATACTGCGAGATTCATCTCCTCGCTTGATCAACCCGGGGGGGTTCTATAGAAAGCGGTCGAAGTTTTATAGTATACAATATGTGTGTCGCTGTATCGAGACGATTTTGCCACACTCAAAAATATTATAATTTTTACCAGTAATTTTACTGCGCAATTCTGCCGATAATTACTGTAAAATTACAGTATCACTATAAAAACTGATTCAATCAAAACAGAGTTGTGATGTGTACAGAATAAAAAAAAAAAACACTGAAAACATCACTAATCTTAGTAGACCTATCCATAAATGTCAACCAAAATGTTACCTGCATATACTGGTAAAATTCCGTTCATTTTGGTCACACATATGCATAAATTGTAAATATACCGTGAATTTGACGGGCAACTATAACGCTGTTTTTATGGGATTTTGTTGGCTAATGCTCCCATATTTTCCTATAAGTTTTACAGTATTTTCCTGTAAATAACTTATAATTGAGAGTCCATAATAGCTAATAACATATTGTTATAATTCAAAGTTCAAATACGAGACTCTCTGATAAATTTAGTCGTAATAGGCCTCGAAAATTGGACACCAAAGTATTTTAACTATATTTAATTACGGTCAGTTTGTCTTTTTCTATCCTTTTTGTTTTACTGTGAAGCGCACGTTTTTTCTTAAATACCAGATCTTTTAGTAGTGTGTATAAACAAAAATCTGCATTTTAGCTGCATGTGTTCTTTACCATACGTCGATTGTAAGATGTCTTGATTGTCTTAGCGACGATCCGGGCGATGTGCACGGCAAAAAGGAGCCTACTGTTATCATTTTGAATCGCCCAGTTGATTTTTATTTAGTATAATTTTTTTTTTTTTTTTTTTTTTTTTTTTTTTTTTTAATGTTTTAGACATAATAGTT
Source organism: Ophioderma brevispina (assembly GCA_023653785.1). Lineage (NCBI taxonomy): Eukaryota > Metazoa > Echinodermata > Ophiuroidea > Amphilepidida > Ophiodermatidae > Ophioderma > Ophioderma brevispina. The sequence continues at coordinate 78,090 of JAMKCH010010536.1, forward strand.
AAAGGATCTTTTATTTTGTAATGATGCAACTATACGTTTCATGAGAATAATTTCACAAAATACCCTAATTTCATTTGAGAATGATAACACCAAAATACATTTCTTAGTTTACGGCAAAAATAGTACTTTACTCAGTGACACCTGTTGCTGCAATTAATTGCTTGTTGAAGTAGTAATAAGTAAAGTCATTCATAAGGCAGCTACATTTGTATTCAAAGTTATAACAACAAGAATAATTTTAAACCACCAACAGGACTAAACAATCAACTAATGTATAGCCTATTTTCGCTTCAATTTTTTTATAGCTAGTTCAAAAACCCTTGTTGAACCCTTACATGTTTTGTATGATATTTGTCCATTTTAATTTACAATATATTATTTGAAAGGAAAATAATGTTATATCATAAATCAATAGTTTCTTAGATATTCCCTTTATGGTATCATAGTATCGTGTTATTAGGTAGTTGGGTTCATATCAGAGGATCCCAGGTTTGATTCCTAGTTCATAGTAGATAGGCTTACCTGTTTAAAAGTTACTTACATGATTAATGTACAGCCAAATTAACCCTCGTCTATCCGAGCATTTTTAAAACCAAAACTCCCGAAGGGGGTGGGGTGGTTACCTACCCCTGTTATTTCCGGTTACGACATCCGATTCCTGTAAATTTGTACTTAAATGATAGCTTAAGCCGGTCTTTTTTCCATTTGTCCAAATAAGTACCTACATCCCCATATAACGTCACTATGACGTCAGTAATGTGAGAAAGTGGCGAAATACTGAATATAGGGTGGAAATTGGATATTTCGCAATTTTAGCGACCCAAGACAACTATCTATAAAGCACTATAAATGCTCTCATATAAAACAGTAGTAATTCCCCATCATGAAAGTGGATATTCCTAACCTTTTCTTGGATCACTTGTATATCTTTCCTATACCCCGTGGATGTTTGTTTTGGGTGTGATAAAAATGACGAAATATTTCAATTGGACAATTCAATAAATATCTTCACAAAATTGGGGCTTTAAGCCGCAGGGAAAACCTGAATGGGTGCTAACCACCCCCCCTTATGTAGTACGAGGTTAAGATCATATGCAATGTGAAACAAAAACATCAAAATCTTTTTCGTTTTTCCTCTTTTTCACTAACTTTATAATTTTCTGTGTTTTTACTAATAAGCGCAATAAAGTACTATGGTTTTGAGTACTTAGAGACAAATTATCATTCACATTTTCAGCCATCTCAATTAATATACATGAGTAGGGTAACTTAAAAGTTTAATTAACTCATTGATATTTTCATAAATGGATGCAAACCTCGATTACGCTTATTGAGTAGATACGGAATATTCTCATTCTGCATTTTAAATAAATACCCCTTTGATAAAATCTCATATGGCAATTTGAATTGAATCAAACGTCAGAAGTATTGTCGGCAAACTGGGGGGCCAGCTTAACCTCAAAATGGTTAGTTTTTTTACTCATAGAATTTTCAACAACAGAAAGTATAAGAGACCTACTCTAAGTGCTATACTCCAAAAGTGACACATATATGCAATGATCTGTTTGAATGACAAAATTAAATAATATCCATGGAAATCAATTTCATTTCAAATTGGATTTCTGATAAACACTCAGTTTTCTTTTTACGATTTTAGATACGCTTTGACAACTAATTGCTAATATACTCTTCCTATGGTTTTTCGTTACTTGAAGTAGTCGCCTACATGAATCTTGTATTTATTTTCAGTGCCAGTTGGAACGAACGGAAGAATTTAATAACTATAATGTAAATACCATATGTAGATACCATATTAATTTACAGCGTTGTTTTTAGTTTAATTGTACGAAAATAACAGTATCCATTATAAACACGTGTTGTATGTGGCCGATCATTAAATTAAAGTGATTTCGTCCGTGAACGCCTCATAAATTTTAATATAAATATAATGACTTGCCTCGTAAGATAAAGCTTGCTTCTTAATAAACTAGTGATCTTTGATTCCTTTTACTCTAAAAAAAAGTATCAAAATATACACCTTCAAGCATAAACAGATAAATCACAACTTCTTTCCACTTAAACTTTTATGAAATTATTATGTCCATAATTCACAAAACCCGGGGTTTCAAACGCTAGACATACGCTTTGATGTCCTTAGTGTACTTCACAGGTGGGCCAATGCTACAATTTGGAAATACAGCAAAATATGGAACTTTTATGTACAATTTTTACCAGGCGTATAAACGACTACAACTGGAGCTTTTTTCGAATTTTTTCGAGAATCAACATCGTACATTCAGTATTTATAATTTTCAATTATACGATTAAGTACTAAAGTTACCAGAAAATGCTATAAATTTTAAAAAAATTCTGGCATGATTCTTCCAAAAATCCCCGTAAAATCCATCTTTACAGGTTTCCATTCAAATAACTTGTATATTTATAAATTAACTGTATATTTAAGCTTGATGGATATATTTTACAGTTGAGTATTAAATATTTATCATTCGAATACAAAATAAAAATTGTAGACTTTATCCTTCCTCTTTTCTATCTCACTGGCATCATTATTGGGTTGGCCTGTAAGAGACAATGACCCCTTAGAAACCGTACACAAGCATAGTCATTTCTAGCGCCCCCGCAGGCAAAAGTAAGTTCAACATGTTGAATACCACCCCTGATGCGATCGATCTACTCTTTTTGAGTAGCGCCAAACAGATAATGCGCATTCGCTTCCTTTGGCATAGAAACATAAGACGTTTTTTAGTTTTTGCAAACAGACCAATCACTTGTATTAAATTTGACAAGCAAAACAAGGATACGTGAATGGAAAGCGTGCTCAAAAATGAAGAACGTTTCAATTTCCACAATGTCCACATAAAAAATCATTTTCCTTAACTGTTTTAGAATTTTAGATATTCAAGTTCTAATTCTCGAAAACCTTCAATCTCGCCCGATATCTCGAAATGAGACTTTTGGTCGATTGGCTGTTTTGGAAGATTCGTGACGAATATGGTTGTCTTATCTGTTTCTCTGTTGTCAGTTTTACCTTTGATGAGATCCTGCTAGGATCCAAACGTCAGGCCCACACTCTAGTATAAAATATAGTATCATTAAAGTGTACAAACTTGTTTGTACAGTGTAGGCGATGTTTCAATGTGAAATTTGTGTGGAAGTGATATTTTGATAGATGGAATTTTCTTACAAGGGCCGCATTCTTATATATGGAAATGTTTTGTGCCGTTTTAACGAGCGTGGTTGTTACTCAATTGCCCTGCTCTTATAAAAGAACTTATACAAGCCACGGCGAATTTACATCCACCTTTCATCATGTAAAGACACTCTCAGTGATATAATAATACTACAAACATTATTTTAGACCTTTTTCCACAGGATACAAAGCGCATCACAAAACGAGAGCAATCCAAGACAAAAAAAGCAAACCTAAGAATAACAATTATGAAACAAATAGGTTTTTTGAGCCAGAGATTGAATTTTGGTCAACTGTTGGACCCTACGGATATGATGGTAGATTATTCTATAGTTTGGGACCAGCCACTGAGAAGCCACTGGTCCACAGCAGCACATAATATGCGCGTCCTAGGTAACTTTGGAAGTTCAACCCATGACCAGAGCTGGTGGTAACTGCGCCAGGGCGGGCTTTATTCAGTACTAGACATTCGCCATGTACCGGGGACAAAGCCCATTCAGTGCCTTTACACAGCCGAGAATTGTCTTAAATCGTATGCGATCCTCATAGGCCACCAGTGCAATTCATACAATAACGGAGTGATAGTGACCATAGATCTGTGCTTTGGTAATATCAACCGAGCACATTTGTTTTGGCAGTATTGTAAACTATTGAGTGACTTTTTTGAACCGCCATTAAATAGAAGAATTGTCAATAATCCAAGAGAGACAGGATTAGTGACCGAACGATATTAGCACAGGTATCAAAGTCTATGAACTTACGAATACGGTAGATATTGTGAATTTGCCAGTTTATGGAACGGTTAGGTTGGTGACATGTTCTGAAAGATTCATATTGGAGTCAAAGACAACACCCAGATTACGGATACTGGAAGATGTTGGGATGATAAAATCACCAAGGGGAAGATTGATACCAGCCAAACGATGTTGGTTGTTTGTAGATGAAATAATAAAAAAACTATGTCTTGTCTGAATTGAGTTTGAGTTTGTTTTTTATCATCCAAATATTTATATCATTGACACATTGAGCAAGTTTGAAAATTGCACAATTGGCATCATCCTGAACAGAAGAATCAACTTCAATATAAACCTGAATGTCATCAGCATATAAGTCGTATTTCAAATTATGCTGACGAAGAATACGGCCAATAGCATGAGTGTAAAGCACAAATCCCAAAGGGCCTACAACAGACCCATGGGGTAATCCATACTTGAACGGTATAGTGTCAGCGTAAACTCCAGAAAGTGAGACACGGCATGATCTATTCTCCAAATAGGTTTTGAACCATGTTTGTGCAGTGCCAGTAATACCAAATTCATGGTCAAGAGTATGAAGGAGTATTGTGGAATCAACAGTGTCAAATGCTGCACTGAGGTCTAACACTCGAAAGATTCAAAATATTTGAATTTGCAGGAATAGCTTAAAGGTGAATCATAAGTCTTTTCCAACTGAAAAGGTGACAGAAAAGGAAGAAAACAGCAGTGTTCAAGGATGTGAATCTCCATTCAATTACGTGTTGTAGTAAGTGTCCGTAGGGACAATAATGTTTAAAATATCCGATTTTGTCCTTAAGTTGCTTTTGGACTTGCCATTTGCAGGGGATATTATGATACCTATACTTGTTACAAACATGCAAATATCTTATATTTTATTATTTTTTTTTCGATTTTCTGATTGAGCAAATCACTGATAGTGCCTTTAATATGTGAAATAAAATTATGTACTGTTTCGCTATAAAATTCGTATTTCATAACATCGCACGCGGTGTTTTATTCTAGCTATATATATGCGTGAGATGTACAGTGCGTATCAATAAAATCGCAACAAAACTTCCCAATTTTGTGGTAAAATTATACCAAAATTAACTAGTGCCATCTTAAAGCCACAAATCCCCTCTTTCCAATGACAGGTAATTTATTCATGTGCGGTCATGGATAACCGATTCATCATTGTTTTTGCGCAATGGGACAAAGTCAGCTTGGAACCAAGTTTCAATACAAATCCCATTCACTTGCATGATTGAAGTGAGAAGAGAAACGAAATTGAATAGGATTTATGTTACCATTACTTGAAACTTGGACCCAAGCTCACTATCAATGACATTTGTGTGATAGGCTTCTAAGGAAGCAATAAATATCCTGCTGGCAGATTAGCACCTAAAATGATATCATGTACTTTGCTGTATTACTGTCTGTGGGGAATAATCAAACACTGAACTGCTGGGGTATTTTTTGACCCCCAAGGCATTGATACCATAAAGCATGAAGTCCTTTTAACTAAATGCATCATAATGGCTTCAGAGGTATTGTTTTGTCTGTTCAAGCAGAACAGTTTGTTTCATTACAATAGTCACAAATCTTCAACAAAACATATTGGCATATTTACACAGTCGAGGAACTCGACTGTGTTTTTCTTCTGTACCGTTTCTTTCTTCTTCTGCTTCTTCTTCTTCTTCTTTCTGTCAAACTTCAAAACGCTACTTCTCCTACAGATTTCATTGTAAGATCATGTGACCCATGTATGTGGTGTAGTTTGACACCCCCTACAAAAGTTACTTAATGAAATTTTCATCAAAGGTCATTTGGGGTCACAAGGGTCAATAACCTGATTTCACTAAAAATGCTACTTCTTTTACAGATTACATAGTATGAACATGTGACTCATGTATGTGGTGTACTTTGACACCCCCTTCAAAAGTTACTTAATGAAATGGCGATCAAATGTCATTAAAGGGGCATTTCCGGCCTGAGTTTAAAATATCTTTAAAAAATCATATCTGCAATATGCAAAGTAGTACATTGATGCTACTTGCACAGATGTATGTTATTAATTCCATACAAGTCAATGGAGGTCATTCAGGGGTCAAAGGTCAAATTTTCAAAATGGTCCGATTAAGCTGAAATTTTACTGAAATGATCCTTATGACATTCTAAACACGTTGAAAATATTTTCGAGGTCAAAGGTCAAGAGGTCAAAGTTCAAATTTTCAAACTGCTCCGATTAAGCTGAAATTTTACTGAAATGATCCTGATGACATTCTAAACATGTTGAAAATATTTTCGAGGTCAAAGGTCATTAAGGGGTCAAAGGTCAAATTTTCCAAATGCTCTGATTAAGCTGAAATTTGACTGAAATGATCCTTATGACATTCTAAACATGTTGAAAACATTTTCGAGGTCAAATGTCATTAAGGGGTCAAAGGTCAAATTTTTCAAATGCTCCGATTGAGCTGAAATTTGACTGAAATGATCCTTATGACATTCTAAACATGTTAAATATTTTCGGGGTCAAAAGTCACATGCTCCGATTGAGCTGATATTTGAAATGATCCTTATATTCTAAATAATGTCTAAAATATTTTTGAGATCAAAAGTCATTTAGGGTCAAAGGTCACTAAAAAAAAAAAAAAAAAAAATTTGCTGTATTACTGTCTGTGGGGAATAATCAAACACTGAACTGCTGGGGTATTTTTTGACCCCCAAGGCATTGATACCATAAAGCATGAAGTCCTTTTAACTAAATGCATCATAATGGCTTCAGAGGTATTGTTTTGTCTGTT
>JAMKCH010010537.1:0-45305 GCA_023653785.1 Ophioderma brevispina
AATAAGTGCTCAGTGGAAAGAGGGCTGTAGCAAACCAAGACCCAAAGTTGCACCCATACTTGTCTGCTTACCTTGTCACCCGCCTGGCACCGCCCCTGCCAACATGGTAAATAAGTCCCTGTCACTGCCAGATGATGGTGTTCACAAGATGTGCAGGTGAGCTCATTTCTCTCAACAGGTATGATATGGTGTATTTCAACTGAAGATTGGATAGAATTAGTTCGAGAATAAGGTACTGTTGTTTTAAGCTCTGCCGTGTATCTATCGTGTCCATATCACACGGGTGACAGCATTTATTTTAAGTAGAACAAGGTTGCAGCCAAGTGCTTTACGCTAAAATAGTGCTGCCGCTCGTGGGTTGTGATATACATAGATATACGGCAGAGTCTTTCCGTACATTATTCTCATTCGTTCAAAATCAGAAGTTATTAGTAACATTTACTAAATATGGTAGAATTTTCTCCAACAAACACCCCAGCTTTTTAAATCGATCAGTCCGTTGTTTACTTGTGCCTTCGCTTGGCCTGAGCATGCGTCCGTGTATCGCATTGATATCGTACTCATGTCCACAGTAGCGTTTAAGAATATCGATTAAAATCATATAACCGCAATTCATTAATGAATATGTATGTGCCTTTGTGATTTTTTTTGTCTTCTATCACTGCAGTTTATGGTCATCAGCACGTAAGGAAGAAAAGCAGTCTGATGTCTTGTGATTGCCCATGTCCTAACACCTCTCATGTGATCATCAATGTAGCAAACTCTGTCATGATGGCCATGCTCACTACCCGCAACTGTACCTATAAGAAATCTCTCAGATGTGCATGTTCTACGACGAAAAAAGTCATTTTTATTTATTATTGATACTTGAGGAGTGTTTCCCTGATTTGATAGTAATGAGTTGTTAAGATGAATTTTAAAAGAAATATTTAGGATTACTTTGTTGTGTGTGTGTGTCAGAAACTAGCAAGCTGCAGACGACCATTATATTTGTGAATTTTTTGATAAAAATGTTAACACTGCACTTATTGGACTTGCTACTCTTGTACGCATTAAACAATGAACTTCACATCTTGGACAGAAATAGGAACATGTGAATCCTACCATATGACTTAATTTGCATTTTTGCCCATTTTGTCATGAGGCTCATTTGCAATTTTTTCAAGTTGTTTGATTCAACTGAAACTTACCAAATTTTGCTTACATCAATGAAAAAATGAGTCATTCAGGTCGAAGGTCTCCAGGGGTAAGTATTTCATACTGTCCCCATTCACAACTGCGTTGGCAGCATGAAGACCATGTTCGGGTACTGTTTATTTTTGTGTCATCTGCAAGAATTGCAAGGTACTTGGTGATTCCTGGTCGTATTCGGTGTGTGTATGTGGTTCGTCTGTGTCAAAATGTTAACCCTTAATATATTGCTGCCGTAGAGTTCCGTAAGGCCTACGATGATGTAACTTTGACCTCCTATGACCTTTGGCCCATTCACAACCGCTATGGAAGACGACACACGCTGTCCGGGGACCGCGATGTCTTTTTTTAAAGATTGTTTTTAGTAAAAATATAGCCCAGTCAATCACTGCTTTAATATACAGTAGAGTTCCAAAGTGGGCTCAAAATAATGGGAACATTGTGGATTGTGACCTTCCTGAGGCTGAGTTGTATGTGGATGATGGTTTGGGATGCCCGTAGATATGTTTTTATTTTTGCCCACAATTGTAAAGTCAAACGATTTGTGGGTATTTTCAGAAATTCATCACTCATCAATTGGTGTTCTGCAAATTTACTGTTGTTGGCTTAATTGGAAGGGAGGCTTCCCCAGGTAATGAATCCACATTCACTAGAGCCACCATTTACAATACATGTAGTTGAATTAATAACTTGAAGACACGGATGGGTATAAACCAAATTCGCTCAATGATCCTTGAGGATTGGTCACATGTCAGGGTTTTTGGGATAAGTTCAGAGGTCATCCATGCATATGAGTGTTAAAAGCTTTTTAAACCATGTTACAATTACAAATGCTAATTTTCACAGAATTTGGATGGTATATGTCAAATTGCCCATAATGACCGTAGGGGTGGTCAGGATAAGAGTCAAATGTCAGACATGGTTCATGTTGAAAAAAAAGTTGTTTTTCAACAGAAATGCGACAATTCTGTTCTTCACAGATATTCACAAAATTTTGCACGAATGATCCTTTGAAGGAGTTGTCACATAGAGGTCAAAAGTCATCCAGGGGGTGTTTGAGGTCATTGTATTAATGTACTCAAATGTAATCCAATTAAATCATTTTATAAATAAATTTATTTATTTATTGAATCTTTTCTGGTTCCAAGTAAAATGACATTTGGTAAAGTTTGCTTAGAATGATCCTTGCAGATTGAGTCATATATAGAGTGTTCAGGAAGAAAAACCGAAAATGCCATCTATTTGTTAAATTTATGAATAGTGAATAATCCGGATGAGTGGATATATAGGTGTCAGGATAATTCAGGTTGTCCCTGTTCTTTATATTGGCATTTATAGAAGTTCTTGTGCAAAGAAATCAATACTGGCATTGCCAAGTTGGATGTGATGAGGCAATGTAAACCAGCCAAGGACAAAAAAGAAAAACAAAAAAAGAGCGGAGGAGAGAAGGAAACAATGAGGAGGAAGAAAAAAAGAAAGGAAACAGTAAGGAACAGGCCAATTAATTTTACTAAATACGAATGAGTGTGTCAAGCAGAATGATGTCCTGAAGTTAATTTTTCGAGATACTGCCCAAAAGAAGTATGCAGTTTCTTTGTTCTTTTTTTTTGTCCGAGATACAACTTAGTCCATTTTGTCTTGCCCCTGATCTTGCTCAGAATAAGACCGAGAAATCACTTTTTGTGGGCCGGCCAGCATAGCCGGCAGCATAGCGGCAGGGACCACTGTGCAATCCGTTGTGTTTGTATGTGTCACTAAAATGTTTAATTTTTTTGTCGCACGAACGGAATGTTCATGGAGGCACATTACTAGTCCAATTCTGTGTGTCCATATGTATGTCCGTTTTCGTCCGGATATTTCGATTAACCTTTTTTTTAAAATGCTCTGTAGGCTAAACGCTATGCCCGATTGACTTCTAACTTGATTAGGATGGATGATGTTGATTAGAGTGAGGTGATTGCAAATTATGTGTGTAGCTTTTGCTGCATTATTTGCATATTCATGAATTTATTAGCTTATTTGCATATTTTCAGACATTTTCGGTAACCTTTTGAAATGACTATGTGGCTAACCCGATTTACTCAGTAATTGGTAGGGTGAGATAGAGCGAGGTGCACATATAGTGTAGCTTTTACCCTGCAATTATTTTGATATTCATGATTTTTAATTAGCTATTTGCATATTTTGAAACATTTTGGTAATTCTTTTTAGAAAAGCTCTACTGGCTAGATGTATGCCCGATTTACTTCAAACTTGGTGGCTGAGAGAGTGAGGTTTGCGTAGCGTTTGACTGCTTTTATTTGCAATTCAGAATTTATATATTGGCTAAAAAAACAACTTTGTGGGTTTGTCCGGATATGCGTTTCGCCGGCCTTAAATACGGATATGAATTGTGGTATATGGTGGTAGAGCTCGACGTAGATTTGTGTGGTTCATGTTGCGAGTGTGGGTCATTTTGGGGTCAAAGGTATACAGGGGTCGTTATCGGGTAACTTGGCCGTGCTGGGACGTATGGAATAGTAGTTTTGGTATGGTGGTGGAGTTACGCATCCAAGTTTTGTGATCACGTCTTCGAGGGGTCATTTTGGGGTCAAAGGTCATACAGGGCTCATTATCGGGTAACTTGTCCTGATTGACGTATGGATAGATTTGGTATGGTGGTGGTAGAGCTGCGCAGTACGAGTTTTGTGGGCACAACTTCATCTAAAAGCAAATGATCGCGCAACCAGGCTACACTTGTGGTTCTGAGAACCGCCTTGTTTTTAAAAATGACCTCATTGAAAGTTGAAGTTCCAATTGGAACCAAATTTGTCCATAGGTGTCACCGAGGATTCATCATATTTGATGAGGTCAAGGTTATGTGGCGAAGGTCAAGATCATGTGAGGTCAAGTTGACAAATAGGCTAAAAATGTAAAATTGACCTCCATTGAAAAGTTGAAGTTCTAACTTCGAGTCATAGGTGCAACATGGGATCCCTCATTTGTTGAATCATTAAATATCATATTCAGCCAGAAATTGCATGATTTTTTACCACTTTGGGCGTTCGTCACATGTTTATACATGGCGTACGCCACTATAAACAAGGTAAACATGAACATTGCATTATCATTTGTTCCAGAACAGAAAGCAAGCAAGTACTTCAAAGTAGTACATGATGTAATCGAGTGTTCTATTTTGTATCTTTTTTCCCAGCGTGACCAAGAAGAATATAACAGGTTGATGGGGAAAGGGAAAAAACGCAAGACACGCAAGAGATCACAAACCAAGGAGCTAACCTTCTATGAAAAGAACAAGAAGTTAATTGTAGTGCTTTCAGCTTTAGGTGTAGTGTTCACTGCAGTAGTTGTGCTATATGTGTTCCGTGCATAATTTATAACAGTTTTGTAATCGGCAATTTTGGCATTTACTAGTTCCTGTTCAAAATATTTCCTTCGTAGATTGTAGTATGGTATTACCAGTGTTCCATCTGAGAAATTTGTTGTGGTAAAGTTAGAGAAAATTTCTGGGCCAACTTATTTTACATGATTAGAATCAGCTAGTAATTAAACACATAATGGAAACCTATTTTCTTGTCTTGGATTCTTGCACACTATTTTTCAAATGTGTCATGTTAATTCTTGGCCATATGACCTTAGAGGGAACACAGGGTATTATCAGATTAGTTAGTTCAAATGTTTCTTGTAGTTGTAACCCATTGTAAAAACTAAAACAAAAAAAAATGAAATATTTTAAGGGCCACAGTTGATGTTATTCATTAAAATATAGGGTAAAAGTGAAAACTTGTATAAATCAAGCTTTGTATTTATTTCGTGTTATGAGTGTATTGCACCATATACATGTATTTTGACAACTCAGTACAACATATGCAAACATCTTAACCCCCCACCCCCGGACCAGCTGATTTGATTGGGTAATAACATCCTATAATCTTATAAATAACCAATGAGAAATAAGGTTAGAAAAGCATAGTTTCATATAAAAGCTTACAATTTCATTTAACTATTGGTTCTATTTGATTGGTTATTCACAAGTTATGCTATAAGATAAAAACATAGATACTGCAAGGAAGGTGGTAGACGTTAACAAATGACTCATACCTTCATCCACTACCATGAAACCAGCCCAATTGTAACTCAAACTGGACAAAAGTGGCTAATTTACTATGACTTAGCTTAGTTCATAAAGGAGGTCATAAGTGACGTGGTTGCATTTTTGGTAATTTAGCTAGTGGATTTTGGAGATGGTACCATAGATAGAGGTCAGTCAAAGAATTATTTCTGGGTAAGAACCACTAACTCCCTGAAAGTAGAAGGTTGACAGTGTTTTCACTCTAATTAATTTCAAAGAATTAAAAAATAGAGTTTGTTACATATCTAATTCCATTACATATTGAATGGCAGTAAAGGTCCTTTCATACTTCCACTGCACTGCAGTGCAGTGCATTGCATTGCCTGGATAGCAGTCTCTGCCTATACTGCAATGCAGTACTGCAACAAAGTTAAATTCGTTTTAACTTGCAATGCAGTGGGTTGCATCAAGTTGCAGCAGTAAGTGATCAATATTTTGGCAGTGCTGCACTGCATTGCAGTGGAAGTTTGAATGGACCTTAAAGTGACAGGAGGAGATTTTTTTAGGATACAAATTTCTCTCAAATTTCACTGGATCGGTTGTAGACCACCTACCGAGAACGTTTCAAAGGTTTATTAGACAAACAGGTGTAAAAGAAGACCGCAAACCTTGTTTTGAACTTGCCTGCTATCGTAATCGTTCCCCATAGAAAACCATGCTTTGACTTTCTGTCATGCACGACAGAAACTACTAAATCATCATCTTATTATATAAAGACGCCGTATTCGGCTTATTCACTTCAGGTGCGATCTAATACATTGGTAAACATTCCAAATATGTAAAAAACCGGGGTAAAAGAAAAAATGGGGGCGCTTCTTCCTGGAAATCTCCTCATGTCTCTTTAAGTTAACACTCCAGCACTACCTGCCTTCTATATAGTATTTCTGATTATCGAACTATGTCACATATTCATTTCAGGTTAACTCGAGTGTGAATGACAGGACAATTTTGTAGTAGTCTGTTGTGAAAAAGGGTAATAGCCACATACTTTGATGGATTTAAACTTGAGTCATAGGTGCAACATGGGATCCCTCATTTGTTGATGAGGTTAAAGGTCACATACCAAGGTCATGTGAGGTCAAGTTGTAAGATAAGTTGAAAATGTAAAAATGAAATTGAAAAGTTGAAGTTAAATTGGAACCAAACTTGGTTTTTGGATATTACACAGAAACCCTCATTTGTTTACAAGGTCAAAGGTCACATATCAAGGTCAGAGGTCATATGATGCTTATCATTCACAAAGCGCAACGACAGGCGACACTAGCTGTCCGAGGACTGCGATGTATTTTTTTCAAAAGCCTGCAGAAAAAAAATATGCATGACATAGCCCTGGAGGTTGTATGCCGTATCAAAGAGAACATGTTATATTTCAATTAAAAAATACAGGTTGAAACCAAATGCTTTTATGGCTGTATGGTCGGACTTTTCAAATGAAGGGAACTAAAAAGGGAAAGACTTCCATATGTCCCCCCTCGTATATATGTCTACATGATACAAACTTTATTTAATTTTTAAAAAAAGAAAAAACCTAAAAAATTAAAAAAAACTAAAATAATAACATTTTATGTTGCTTGTAAATATAGAGGGGGGGACTATGGAAATGCGTTGCCCGAAAAAGTACCCATCACTTTCTTAAAGGTGCTTGTTCCGATTTAATGTTTGTGTTCTCTACTTGAATATGAAGTCCTGGCACTTGCCATCATACACCCCATCAAGTACCATGGGAACAAACTTGCAGCTTTGATGGTAGAGACGCAATATGCATGTGTGCAGATCCCTATTCAATATACCCGTGCTAAATATTGGTGGTTAACCATTGAAACGGTGGTTTTTCGTTTGTATCTTGGGAATGAATGGATTTAAGGGCTCAAATTCAGATGACAATGAGAAAAATATAAACGCCTTTCAATCTGATATCAAAATCGATACTTCTTCGTTTACATCGGGGGGGGGGGTCCCAAACGATCGAGCATGCACCTTTAAAAAATGTGGATTCTTGTAAATGCTATAATGTTTCTTTCTCAAATAAGATATATTGCAATTTTGGTCAAAAGTAATCATTGGTACATAAAAAGTATTCCAAAACTGGGCTTTGACAAAGTTGTGTTGATAGGATTTGACTGATTTGAGAATTTTGGGATCCTTTTCCTACTAATTCTTTTCTAGGTGTGCTTTGAGCTGTGTTGAAAAGCTATTTAATTTTGAACACCAAAATTGGCAAACATAATCAAACATAAAATTGACCTTAAACATCATTTGAGGTGCCCCCAGTCAAGGGAGTTGAACCTGTGAACATGCCCACTATGCCCAGTACCCATTAAAAATGATAAAATTTGCAATTAAAAACATGTTTTGACTCTCAGGTGGGAATTAGTTCAGTCAAAATAGGCCTTGATTATTTTTATTGGCCAAAATTTGGCAGATATGAAGTAAAGTAAGAATTTAACCTTCAGATTTTCCCCATTTAATTGTACATGGTAAAATGCCAAAATGGAATTATGGGGGTAGAGACAACATATTTGTAACTGGTTTGTACAATTTGAAATACAAATCCCGTTGCGTGGTTCCATAAAAGACCATTACACATATCCCAACATCACAGCGATGGTGTTCTAAAGCTATTCTTGTCATTCACATGCACAGTGGGAAAGTGATTTTCTTTACTAGTAATTTAGCCATTCACCAACAGTTATTTTTTTCTAAATTTAATACAAAAGTTATTAGCAATATATTAAAAGGGATTAGCAGCCGATAAGCGAGAGAATCGAAAAATGTGGAAATACATTTTTCAAACTTATAAAATAGGGCAACAATGCCTTAATGTAGAAAGAAACCACAACAATAGTGAAAAGAATGAAGTATTTGAGGAAGGTGGAATTACCATTCCCGCAAATCGACATTAGAGCGATGACATCTCAAAATCTACCACTAAACAGCTACTGTGGTGACACAGTACAGAATAAACAAAGATCAACAATGTTGTGTTGGGGTCAAACTGTTATTGATCACAGTGCACAAATTATCACGCTTAAAATTGGGATATTCCCGTGGCGTAACCAGGCTTTTTTTTGGGGGGGGAACATGCATTTTCGGGGGCAAGCATTATTGCGCAACAATTTTCCGTTCCTCGGCTACGCCAGGAGACCCACTTTTTTCAGTAGGAATCGCAATTTTGAAAGGGGGGGTTGGCAACTTACTATAGCGTATAGCGTCCCACGTGCGTAAAAGAGGGCCCATTTTTAGAGGTTTATACATTCTACAATGCACCAGTGCCTTAAATGCGCCCCTTCATCCGCCCCTGAGCATATATTAACATGTTTCAGTAGAGGCTGTGTTTTTAAATGTAAATTAAAACTGTGCAGAAATAACAAATTTTTCAGGGGGGGCGCTGCCCCCCCCTGCCCCCCATCTGGTTCCGCCACTGGATATTCACCGGGAATAAGGCTTTTTTGATCTCAATCGGAATTTTGATATGGCAAGTAAGAATTACGAATCATATAAAAAGATACTGCCTTATCTTTAATACGCGGATTTCATACCAACCACTTGCAGGTTTTATGTTCGCATATCCAGTCATTAACAAAATATTAATTTTTTATGATGTTTTTTCGATGTTTCGGATTAACAAATCGGGCTAGCTCATCCTTTATTATGTAATCCTTCATTTAGAAAATGGCAACTTATTGCTGGCATATTGTGTTGCCAGTATTGCCCTGTAAATACATTTACATAAGCCCATAAAGGTGCATTCATGATTCTGTCAGCACCTTTTGTTTTTGTTTATGATTCACTAGATATTCTTGAGACGTTTATTCCCAAAATTTTCAGGTGATTTTGATACTTGCATTGTGGTGTTTTGAGTAAATGTTTTGAATTACATTGGCCCATAAGGCCACTGTGCTGTAATTTGGCCTGTTTAGACAATAGGATGCTGTTAATATCTTGCAGACATATGAAATTTGCATGTTATAATTTTTTTTTGAATCACACATGCCAATTCTAAGTATGTTCCATATAATACAGAACTCTCAACTTCTTTAAGGAAGTCAGCAGACGATGCTGTGATCACAAAATGTCCCTTATTTGTGTATAACTTAAAGACACTATCATGAATCTTTGAACGAGTCCAAATATTTGAAGTTTGCAGAATAGCTTAAAAGTTGAAGAATAAGCCTGTAGAATTCTCATAGTTTACTTTTTCCAATTGAAGAATTGACAGAAAGGAGAAAAACTGCGAGTATTAAACAATACAAATCTCCAATCAATTACATGTTGTAGTAAGTGTCCGTACGGACACTACTGACTAATATCCGATTTTGTCCCTATTAGGTTTCTGCTGGTCCTATCATTTGTTAGGTTGTTAAGAATACCCGTCTTGTTACGACCTGCAAAATCTGATTATTTCTATGAGTTCAGAATTTAGCAATCACTGATAGTGCCTTTAACGTTGTAAACATGGCTTTCACCAGCTGTAACTTGCATGTAATACACTGGATTTCCATAAAAATTAGCACCATGCAACTATAACATTAGGAAATGTCCCTTAAGATTGTATATAACTCATCCTAGGACACAGGCTTCACCAGCTGTTACTTGATGGAATACACTGTATTTTCACTAAAAAATAGCACGGGCACCCATTAACACTTTAATGTGTTTTCACATGCCAACATGAAACGGTCTCAGAAACATAATATTATGCCCCTGTAGTCAAGTGGTTTAAGGTTATACACCACTAACCTGGCTTGCCGGAAGGATAAAAAAATCTTGGGTGGACTACTTTCTTGCATGGCACTTGAAAAGGTGCTTTAAAAGTCTGAAAATGCACTAGTTATATTAAGAAGTGATAGAATTCATGTTGACATGGTAGACTGGTATGTTTTCTCAAACTACGTGGCATTTACTCCGCGGTCATCATTTTCACATCGATTTACAAATACTAGCTTTGGCGACTATAGAGATCTGTGTTACCGGTCTGACGTCGGGCAAGTTTGGTGATTCGTAACTAAAAAATTTTCTGGTCTCATATGTTCAAATTTGGTTATTTGGTGATTTTAGCGTACGTTGTGGTGAGTGAATTGTGGTATTTCCTCTGTGAGAGTTTTAAATTGAAAGAAAATGCTCAAAGTTGCCATTTTCCCCATAGACTACTGTGTAGAAGTGAGTTAGTGGTGTTAACTTTAAAGGCGTCTTAAAAGGAATATTCAATTATTGTCTAAGGGCTATCTATTCAATTGTTGTTCATCACTTATTAAAAATATCAAACCTATTCACTCAAGGAAGATAACATTAAAAAACCCATTGTTAGCCCAGGACAAGCTGATATAAAACCCATAGGGTTCACATAGAATCAATAGAGAGCATACTCTAACCCTTTTCTCCTCCCACCATTTGCATGTGACTATTTGCAGGGGCGGATCCAGGATTTGAAATACGTCAGAAGTTACCGGGGGGCTGAAGGCTGGAACTTGTCCCAAAATGGGTGATTTTGCAAGATTTTGCCGGAATTACCGGGGGGCGATGCTCCCCCTCACCTGATCCGCGCTGCTATGAATGCACGCGCTCAGTGATTGTCGGTGCCCTGGCCATAGGAGTGATACAGATTTTGATGGCAGTCATTTAGGGGTCAAAAAAGGGGCATTCTTTTAAACAACCTCTTAAAACATTTCAAAGTAAGTCTTGTTTGCAAGGTGACCTTCATAGAAGAACCGGGAGCCAAAGGTCATTGGGGTGTTATTTTTCACAGATGGGGTAAAAGTACCTGGGCGTCACTACAGATTAGTCTCGAACCTCCTACTGCTGTTTCTGCCACATATCAATTGTTATAATCACTAGATTGGTCAGAAGAACGGGACCCAAGGCCCATATGGGGTGTTCACAGAGATTTGGTGAAAGGTCGTGTGGGCCAATAAAGGGGCATTTTTTGAAATCTATAAATTCCTTCTGAGCCACAAATCAATTGCAACAATTACGAGAATTGGTCGGAAGAACCAATGACCTAAGGCCCATATGAGGTTACATGAAGCCAATTAAACGGATCATTCTTAGGAAATCTATGAATCCCTGTACCAGAAAACCATGCTATAATCACCCATCTTCCACTGACCCTGGAATTGATATACTCATCCTTTTCAAAGGACAATTTGCCTCTAGTTGTTAGTTGTGGGGGACTTATAAAGGCATAGTGTTATGCAACATACAACTTTGGATTATGTGATATTTATGCCAACCTAAGCTTAGACCCACATGGGAATAAAATCGACTCTGGCTAACTGAACTCGTCAAAATGGGTAGGTGAAATATTGAACAGTTACAGATGGGTTCCGTCGGTCTCCCTGTAAACATTTGCAGTCCATTCGGGTGGTTACTACCCTGGGTCTCTTGTTCCCACAATTACTTGGTGAACGTGTAGACAAGTGTCAGGCTCTATATCAAGTACAGAACATGGGAGACTAACATCGGAACCAAGCACCTTTAAGCAATCGGGTGTGTTACTAGATCTGTTCATAAGGCGGGAGTAATGAGACAAGTTCAGGACGCCAATGTTTTTGCCCACTTTGATAAATCTGAGGTCTTGGGGATGAGGCCTTGTTGTAATCATTTTCCCATCACATGCTCTGCCGTAACATCTTATCAGTGAAAGACTCACAAACTCCCCCCCCCCCCTGGAACCATGCCTGTGCGTCTTTGGCCAACATTTTGAGCCTATCCACAATATGAAGTGGTTGTGAGCTCCTGCCCCCCTTGTTATCAGAATAATGCATTATGAACCCCTAGCATCATTTAATATTGATTTACATGGCGCTTGTGGGGTGATTTTGAGCAATTCTGTGACCCTGGAGAAACAGTGGCAGCGCCAGACCCTCTTTTTCTGGGGGGGGGGGCCAAACAGGGGGAAAAGTGAAATTTTTGGGACAAAAGTGAAATTCTGGGGAGGGAAAAATATAAAAAACTTGGAGATTTTAAAACATTTTTGGCCCAAAATCGCTGATTTTTCAAAAAAAATTGGTGTTTTGGTCCAAAGTGCGATTTTGTCAGAAATCTGTCATTTTATTTTAGCCAAGGGGGACAAAACTGGGGGGGGGGGAAAGTATTAAAAAATTATTTTAGGGGGAAAAATTCCCCCCTCCCCCTGAATAAAATGCTCTGATGAAATGGGTTAAAATTTTTACATTTATAAGGAGTTAAAAATGTTTAGAAATGTTGATATAACACGCTCAAATAAATTTAACAAGTTATAATTTTACAAAAAATTAGCATTCTAATAAACGATTTAGTGCATCACCAAACCAAGGCCTTTCCAAAATGTGTAAAACGGTGAACACCAAATATTGTCTAAAATATAAATGCCCTGTTTGCAGCCATAAAGGTCCTCTTAGCTGAATTGCAGGACACAAAACAGTTTTTATCCGGGCTATTTTAGATTGGACTACAAAAATAAAAAGCTAGTCCAAAATAATTATCATATAATAGATCATCTGGTTTATGCATTTTGACAACAAAAATAAACAGGCTTAGTGCACCTATTGGATTACACGCTATACTCATGTACTAGTACTACATACACCTGTACATGTGGAATTAAAGGTGGTTAACCAAGGGTGCATGATCCTTTTAATTTCGTTGTACGATGATAATCTTTGTAAATGAGTGCTACAAATGACTGGAAAAAAAACATGACATGGAGACATAATCAACTCGGAAACGTGCAACTGATGCCAGCGCATCGGAGCACATGCAAAACAAATTTTAAAGGGCAACGAGAGTTTTAGAAGGCACCCAAATATTGTGTCATAATAGTAATTCATATAGACAGATAATCCCCAAAGATTTCTTACCTTGTATTTGGCTACAGAATGTGTTACAAACGGGGAAAAAAGGTGATTATGATTGCTTATATTTCAATATAAAAACATGGCTGATTTCGTATTTGGTCCTTACGAAATTAGAAATTTCAAATTGTTTGTACCAAAGAAATATCAAGTTAATCCTTAAGTAGGATAATTTTGTGGAAAGCTTTACATTCAGTGCAAAAATCAGTACTTTAGAAATTTTTAGGACAACCGATATGTGAATACTAGACGTTGCACCTTTAATCTTAATATACAATCCAGGAAAATAATTTGGAACCTCACTACATTTTGCATACATTCGGCCCTTCATGGTAAAGGGGCGTAACGTGAGTTACCACCCTTTTGCATTGAAAGGGCCACCCTGCATTTGGGCTACATTTTCTTTTAAATGTTGAGCCTAAATAATGCTAAATATGTTTTTAAATTAAAGATCCCATAATGCATTTGTTTTTGCAGGATGGACAATTTCAAGGGCAAAGGGTGTTGTACCTCGAGTTACACCCTTTTTACCATGAAAGGGCCGCATTGCTCTCTGGGCTAGAGGTTAAAGAATTAACCACTAACTTTCATGTGAGGAGAAATGGCAAGACTGTGAGGATGATACCGCATACATATGGAAGTGGTGTGGATAGAGCAATTTTTCTAGTTTTTAGATGTAGCTCTGGTGGGGGGTGGTTTACACACGGTGACACAGGAGGCAAAAGGTCATAAAATGCATGCAATTTTTTGTCCTAAAAGTAGTAATTTGACGGTTTGTGACTCCACAACATGCTGTGGAGGGCCCTATGTAATCATACAGATTGAATGCTGCCTGCCTGCCTGTATGGGTCTGCATACCACTGGAGAGAAATTCATTAATCCACTCTATCGACTCCAATAATCCGTCTAACTTCTATAGAGATTTCAAAATGCGTGAGACCTAGTAAAAGATTTTAGGTCTGTCCATTCACTGAGATGATAAGAGGAATTATTTTAATGGGCGGACCACAGGTAAAAAGGTTTATGCTACTCATACATGTACAGTAATGTAGTGAGTAGCTGAAAATAATTGTTGACCTAAAATACATTTATTTCCACATCTAAGATAGCTTGGAGGTTTCAAATTGAAGTTCAGATGAAACACAGCAATTATTTCCTTCAAGTATTGAATATACCCTGCAAATATCATTCCTTATCACAGCATTGGAGAAATAATGCCTTCTATATCAATGCACACATAACACATTAAGTTTTTAAATGGCCATCCCAAAAATAGGGTCAACCTTGTATTAAAGGTGGTTGTTCCGATTAGTGTATTGTGTTCTCTACTTGATATGAGAGCTTGGCAACTTGCACATACACCCCATCAGTACCGTGGGAAACAAACTGCGGTTTTGATGGTAGACGCAATAATGCATGTTGCAAAGCCCGATTCAATACGTGCTAATAAAAGTGGTTAACCACTAAAACAGGTGGTTTTTTGTTTATATCATTGGATGACATGGTTCGATGGCTTCAAATTTCAGTTCAGGACGACAATGACGAAAAATACGGCCTTTCACATCTGATATCAAAATCGATACTACTTTCCTGGTAAATCAGGGGGCCCCAAAGAACGATCGCAACAACGCCCCTTTAAGAGATTATTTGCAAAGCGGAATTTGACTCTCGGCCAATCGTGCTTTGTTCCCAACCATACTCAAGTCCTATCATTAACAGACCATTGTAGAACTGAATGCATCAGTTTCAGTAAGCCAATTCGTACAGTAATTTTGTCCATGGAACACAATATGTTTTGTAAATGCCAACATAGGCCTAGTCTCCACATGGCCGGGGACTGAACCCATATCAATATCCCCTCCAAATTACAAGAAGTCCTCACTGACAATTTGAAATCGCTATAGCAATATGGCACGATGATAGACATGTGATTAGGTCAGTGCTGTGTACTTTTTGACAGGTTATGAATATTAACAGCTCATTTACTACTAAACCAGTTGTGGGCCAATCTTAATATGCACTGTGTAATTCTGTATTTTCTAGATTGTTACAGGAGGTTTGATTACTTGGTGTCATTCTATTACTGACTTTAAATAAAAATCCATCTTTTTTTAATAGAAAATATCGGTATTACATGGCACTTGGCTTGTTCACACGACATGGTTTCTATGCAAGTAAAAATTGCACTCTCATAACACGCTACAGATATTTTACCTTTATTTACCTTCATAGGGTTGCCTGACAAAAGATGTGATGGGAAGTAGCATATTGCAGGTAGCATAAAAACACTATTAAAATCAGTATAAAATACCGTATTACTACAATTTTTTAAATCTAAAATCATATCTTGATGAGTATACTTCCAGCAAAACAGTATGCCCACTACTAGTTGTCCATCTTGGAAGGATCATTTAAATTCATAGTTGAAGAACAATTCTTTACTACACCTAAACAAATTCTTGTAGTAGCTTTCCTGCATATAACACCCAACCATTTAATTCTATCCATCCTTAACTATGATAATTCTATCCTTACAACTAGCTCATATCAAAATTTTGGTTTGACTATGGCATTATGCCATTTTTTGACACGACTGAATCCTGAAAGACCTCAAGAACAGGTCCAATTGGGTCATTAATCATGCTTTTATTTACAATCTCTCCCTCTTATACCTTCTGTACATGTTTAGAATTTGAGTAAATCCTGTATTTTGTCTTCAAGCAACCAGATTCTTTGTATCGGTTAGCCGATTTTTTTTTCACCCCACAGACGCTAGTTTCCTCCATTTAATGGTGCAAAGTTCTGTAGTATTTTTCTACACCTACAAAATATGTCACGGTGCCGTTGCGTGTATCAGTTGTTTAGAATGAGATTATTTTCTAGAAATAATTAGAGCCGTGGCCGTAAAAAAAGAAGTGCTACTCTTTGCAGACGACATGACATTTTACAATCATAAAAAAAAAAACGACGTAGTGGTTTTTTTTCGAGGGATGGAAAAGATCGCTTCGACAATGGTTAATAGCATGCAATTTAAGGAACTTTTTTGCGTGAAAAAGATAGCGCACATACCCAGCGATCAACTGTACAAGCTGCCAGTGTTCTTGGAGCTTATTTTAACTAAAAAATGTGTCTGTAACAATTCAAGATTTGACCAAACCGGAACTTAGAACAACTTCTGATCACAATTTGAAATCGAACAAGACATGGGATGGTGAATCATCCAAGACAGGCTCATCTGAACTTATTTTGGAATTAGCCAATCCGAAAGGAACAAAGGAAAGCTGTCTTTTAAGGCAACCCAAGTTCATTTAAGAGAATAGGACTAGGGACCCATTCACTAAAAGAAAATTGATCAAAAATGATTTGGCAAAAATCTCAGTTCAAAGTCTTTGATGAAAAATACCACATGCCCTTCAGTTCAAAGTGTGGTTTGAACTTATTATCTACATTTGCGATGTGGAAGGGAAAAATTGAGAAAGCTTAAGAAGATCATTTTGACCACGGTGTGGATTCAGGCTGGAGATGTTTACGTGTGTACCAGGAGAAGACGAGTGACCAAAAAGATTCGAGAGGATTGACACAAGTTTGGTGTGAGGGTCGACGCTGGCCGATGTACCAAAAACAAAAACACTGAAAGGGTGTCCAGTGGCATCCTTCGAAAAGTAGGTTAAGTCTTAAAGAAGAAAAGAAAGTTTGCGAGCCAGCATCAGGATCAAGCTCCCATGTAAATCCACATCTAACAACCAGTCTCAAGTATGCCTGGGCCTTCTTCATCAAGTTAAGCTTACGACTCATCCCAAAATCAAAATCTCAGATTGAGCCTGATATTAACTCTTCTCTTGAGTTCTTTTGGATAGTAGTTCAGATCTCACCAACTCTCAACAACCCCTCTCGATGAGGATAGCTGACATCCTATCTAGCTTTGCCTATGGAAGAAATAAATCCAGCACCAGTAGTGCCAAAACCCAGGGAAATTATCATGAGAGCCTGCTAGTAGTGGTACAACTGAGCATTACATCCGCACAGCGCACAGTGCAGAAACAGTTGCAGCAGCAGCCGATGCATTCACTGGCTTCATGGGACTTTGTTAGCCTATCATCTAAGGCTTCTGTTTTGAACTGTACATATGTTGTACTTGGATGGATTTACTACAGTTGTCATAGAATTTTGCAATGTTAGAGGAGAAAACCTCAGTGTGTTACCTTGTTTTGGATTAAGAACTTTCGGCTAGTAATCCCCTGCCCTGCTCACATTCCCCGCCCTTTCGATCCACCCACTACCGCTATCCCATTATCCCTCCATTCCAATTATGTTCTTCGACCCATTGCGTAAACCCACCTTCCTCCTACTTTGTTCTCACTTTCTTACACCCCCTACTTCGCCAAATCCTTGCCCGTCAAATACCACACCCCCACCCCCCACACTTTTTTTTTTTTTTTTTTTTTTTAATTTGCCATTTTAAGTTTCTTTTCTCAAATAGTCCTAAAATTATGTGTTCTCTTCTTCCCCCCTCCCACCCTAGTCCCATCCTCACTTCATTCTTTTTTATTTTATATTGCTCCCATTCCTACCTACCTGTTACTTCGCGTTTGCCACCCCTTCTTACACCTCACGCTCTATTGTCTTCTGCAATCTCTGCCCTCTTACCCCTGTCACCCCTACCCTCTATTATTATTCTTCTTTTGTCATTCCGTACAATGGCTCCTTATGGTTTTTCTGTCTTCCCCCCGAACCCCACCCCCCCCCTGTCGTTCTATATACTCCTTCCCTTACTCTTTCTTCACTTCGCTTTTGACCCACCTTCCCTCCATACGCTTCTTATTCTATCCCCTCATTGTAACTGTCCCCTTTCTTCACCCCAACCCGAGACCAGTGCTCCTGCCTTTTGTTGAATGGATTTTGGTGTTCAACTAAAAAGGCATTATCTAATTTACATGAGGCAGGTCATTTATATTGCATTGATACTCTAAATCTAGAACTAGACTCCTACAAGGCATATCCAGTCAGATCTAAAAAAATGATAATGTTAATAATGAATGGGACTATTCGGGTTATACACAACCATTGGATCGCTCTGAAAAAAATAAGTCGAGCCATTTTTCAAAGCTCATCCAATTTTTTTTGTATCAACCTCAATTCATTAATATTACATCAAACTTGTGCACTTTTCTTTATACTTTAGGAAAAATCATGTTTTGAAATACTTTAAAGCCTTAAGTACATGTCCATACATGCCATTACAAATGTGTTTGTATCCCTGTGAAAAGCAGAAGGGGGGGTTATGCCACAGTCAAAGGCGCGGCGGCGTCGGCTGTCCAACACAATCTTGTGAACGCGCTAACATAGACCCATAAAGGTTATGTGCATGTAACTGGGGGGGTGGGATCGATGCCATGCCCTTCATCTGATTAGATTATGGGCGTGGCATATGCTAACTTGGTACCTTAATTGCATAATTAATGATTAAGTTGGGGTATTTTTAGAGACCATAAGGGTTATGGTGAGGTTACTTGGTGGGTGGAATCGGACTGCCATGCCCTTCATCTGATTAGATTATGGCCATGCATATGTCAACGTAAAAATTAGGTACCTAATTGCATAATTATGAGTTAATTTGGGGTATTTTTGCCCAAAAAGCTTGTGAACAAACTATTGAAGATCATAAGTGATTTTGATGAAACTTGGTGAGGGGTGGGGCAATCATGGACTCTCGACGCTGATTAGGTTTGTCGGCGCATGATATGCTCATTAAATAGCTAATTTGCATATTTACTGGGCTAAATTTTGGAGTATTTTCACCCAAAAAACTTGTGAACCCCCCCAAACTATCTTTAAAAAATGGTATCAAACTTTTTGGTATATTAACACTTACATATTGATGATTGTTGCACAACTTTTTTTGCCATATCATGCCAACCTATAGACACGTAATCTGCCACAATCAAATTTTGTGAGCATTTTTCAAGTTGTGTTACAAGCGGTTAAAGCAATAATAGCACATTTTTGAAGAGTGCCCCCAATTTTAGATTGGGTAAATGGCTAGTAAACTATATGCCTGTGAATGAGTTAAGCTTGAAAATGGCTATGTGTCGCCAAACAAGGAATTTTTGTAGTTCAGTCGGGTAAATGTGTTCGGACAGAATGAACCACACGCAGCCTGGTCTGCGTGATCCAGGAGGAACATCGCACCTCGTTTCGTCGATGCGTAATGGTCGAAGAATGGCGAACCTTCGCGGAGGTTGCGGTTACTAGTGTGCGTATCTCATGGTCCAAGTAATTATTAATACAACTGCATACAATAGTTAATATCGGAGATTCTGATAATAATAACGGCTTGCTGGAAACGGCCTTCCCATATGAGAATACCGGGAAATAGCGCCAGTAAGTGTCTCGCTCATCCATTAGTGGTTGTATTGGTTCAGGCAAGTCCAGGTAGAGGTAATGTAATTTCCAGTTTGTGTTAAGTTACAATCTGGGATCCCAATTCTAATTACAACACCGCTTATTTTATGATAAATATGCTTTTGTAGCATTCTCGTTCGCAGTTATAGGTTTCCTAGACAATTACAAACAAGTAATGTGCAAAAGAGACAAATTTTGAAAATTGGGGGCACTCTAAAAAATGTGCGGTTATGCTTTAAATCTCTGGATGCTACTGGCTTTGTTACATTGTTTCTTATTTGAATGACCAATTAAAAAAAAGTTTCAAAATATTTATTAATTAATCCTTTTCAGCCATTCTTACCATGGTGCCTGAATTGGTTGATCATAAGCCTTCTTTGTAGGCAACCAGCAGCTTGTTCTCATAGGGGTTAAAGCGGCACTGCGCAGATGTGCAAAAAATAGGAATTTCTTTTCAAATTTGCTCGCAAAATGATTAGTCTAGAACCATTGGAAGAATACAGATATATGTTTACATATAAAAATAACATACCAAAAATAAGATAGGGACATTAATAAGAGGCTAGAATCAGGTAATTTGTAAGCTAATTTTTAAGTTTGCGTAACTTAATCATACAAATGTGTCTATTAACATGATTAATAGACCTGTGACTTAATTGAGTTAAAACCACAAAGGTCACAAACATGTAAAACAAGGTGCAAGCTGTGAGAATCAACTATGTGTTTTCTTGTGTTACAACAAAGCATGTCCACGTCATTGTCTGCTGAATTAAGGTCGCCAGCGAGATTAATTAAAATCGTTCTATTTACCCATAAGCGCGCTGATTTGGGATTAATAATTGCAAGTGAGGGCAGGTATATAAAAGCTTTATAAACATGCAAAAAATATTCAATTTGAAAAAAATCTAGAGAGTGCACTATATTCAAATGTGCCCGTGTCTCTTTAAAGAGTGAAGAAGGGTGGGAGAAGAGGATCGTGCTGGCTTGACCCTTTACAATAGCTCAACCACAGATTAGCTAGACTTGTTGGAATTCCATGTGGATTTCCACGTGGTATGGAGTGATTACAAGAAATACAAAGCCAGATTCCCCCAAACTGTTGTACCTATAGAGTAAGGAAATAGTAAAGATGCAGTTGCCTTACTTCCACACATGAAGCCCCTGTTGTGATGTTGGTAGGTACAATGTGTGTACTATATGCAAATAGGCAGTAAAACAACCTTTTGGACCAGGCCACCATCAGCATCTACAATCCTGGGGAAAATAGTTGAAAAACACTTTGGAATCATCCCCAGTCAACAAACTTATAAAATTTGGCAAGTAATTGTTTATTAGAAAGCAGAGGTCTTGCTCTGACCATATCCTCCATACCTCCCCCAGCAATCAATTGCTGACAACATAACTTGGACAAATTGCAGGGGAGGGGCAGTTTCCTTCCCTAAAGTGGAAGAATGTTTCTGCAAAAACCTTTTCCCCATGATTGTAGTTACATTAGGAAATAACCTTTAGAGTACACACTGATTGTGTACTGAAGGAAATTCTGGCTCAAAAGAGGATTCACTTTTGACATGCAGTACATGCAAAAGCTAGGACTTTTAATAGCATGAGAGTACTATGACACACGGGCTACATATAGTGAAGAAGAAACAGTTTCACCGTTGGAGCTTCAAGGGGTCAGTGAGACCTTTGTTTATGAGAGAATAGCAAGCTTAACATCCAATAAGAGCACTGTTTGGACGGCTTACCGCTCGTTTCTTAAAGATGCTTGAAGTGATCATAAGACACCCATGACGTCTATTATTAATTGTCTATCAGGACCGAAGATTCCCGAGTGATATGAAGATTGCTAAGGTTAAACCTTTGTACAAAAAGAAGAGCAGGTTGGAAGCTGGGAAAATTATAGGCCTGTGAGCATATGGTCTGGGGCCTCCAAAATTTTGGAGAAGAGAAAGAGAAAGCTGTGTTGGTTCAATTAAATATAAATATCTTTCGGATAACAATATCTTATATAAGTTTCAGTCAGGGTTAGAGGTAATATTCCACTGATACAGGTCTGATTACCTGCAAGACTATATCAAAAACCAACTCAGTGCTGAGATGTTCACAGGTATGGTGTTTCTTGACATCCAGAAAAGCATTGACAGTTGTCAATCAACTCTATTGTATTAAACAAAAGAAGAGCTCTGGGTATAAAATCCACCAATTGGTTTGAGTCCTACTTAAATTGCAGATCTCAGATCGTTAGTATTAACGTTCTGACTCTGACTCTATGAATTTGACATGCGGTGTTCCGCAGGGGAGCATCTTAGGCCCAATCTTATTCCTCTGCTACGATAATGATATGCCGAACTGCGTTGATTGTACACTGCTTCAGTATGCAGATACAAGCGCATAATTTTCTCTGATAAATTGCCCAGTTAAAATTGGTCAGGAGCTCAGTAAAATCCTCAGCAACTGCAATAAATGGCTCATTGACAATAAACTTTCTCTTCACATGGGTAAAACAGAACTCATTCCTTTTGGTACAAAGCGAAAACTGGGCAATTGGCAAGATTACACTATTGAGTGTGAAGGGCAGATAATTCATGCTACTCCTTCTGTCAAATACTTGGGTCTTACCATTGACCATATCTGAATGGGGATGATATGGCTTTCGTGCCATCATCAAAAAAGTCAATTCTAGACTGAAATTTCTTTATAGACAGGCTAAATTTCTCGATACAGATACCAAGAAAATCTTAAGTACCGCTCTCATTCTTTGCTTGTTTGATTATTCATTTCTTCTCTTCCTGGTTGGTGGCCTTCAGAACAAGGAAGTAGAAACTTGCAAATTGCTCAAAACAAAGTTATCAGGTTTATTCTCAACAAGCATGCTAGATATCATATTTCAGAAAATGATTTTAAGAAACTAAATTTTCTTGACATTCATAATAGAGCCAAGCAGCACAGATTAAACCATGTTCACGATATTTTTAATGAGGTTGGCCCAGATTATCTCAAGAATAACTTCACCCGTATATCACGTGTTCATCAACATAGTACCAGAACTAGTTTGCATAATTTCCGTCCACCTAAATGTACCACTATAACTTCAGGGTCATTTTATTACAATGCTATTCATGATTGGGCTGAGTTACCATGTGCAATCAAAACCATTCCCAACAAGTCCAATTTTAAGAAGTCTGTAAAAAGCCATCTTTAAATCAAATTAATTGTTAAAATTTTTAAATATTTTTATTGTATTTCATTATAGTCATGTGTTTTTTTCTGTACATCTTTTTAAATAATATTATTAATTGTTTTCGAATGTTTTATGTATGTTTTTGAATATATGTATTGTAGCAAGGACCCCTTGGAAATAAGCCTTCGGGCTTAAAGGGTAATCCTGTGTAATCTCCAATTTTTATTCTGTATAGGTCTTGTCATATTATTGTAATTTTTGCCTTGTATGTGGAGATACCGAATAAAATCAAATCAATCAAATCACATGATAAGTCAGTGCCTGTGACAATCAAAACCACAACATTAAGGGGTTTCCCTATGTAGTGTCATTTCAAAAGATGATCATCAACGATCACATCTCCACTCTCAGGACAACACTCTCTCAGTTGATGAAGTTACCACAGCAACGAACTCCGTTAGCTGCCATCTATATCAGGACTCACTGAAATCACCAGAATTGCAGTGGAAGATATAGAAATGTCTATAAAAATGTTAGTATTTTAGTGCACTGTATTTAGTGGGACAGTTTTTCTACCTGTACTTTTTTTGGGAATAACCTCTTACAAATGGCTCTCATAAAGTGGGTACACATCATTACTGATAACATTATACTGTCTGACCTCTCATAGGACCATACGCCAAACATATTTGGTTGTTTACCATACCCCCTTAAGTGTGTCCATCCACAGTCGCCAAAACTAAACTATTATCACCGTTTCCTCTCTTTTTGTGACGTCTTTTATACTACTTGAGTCTGAACTGTCACTAGAATCATTTGAGCTTGAATCAGTATCACTGCTACTACTGCTGTAACTGCTGGATAGATCTGAGCTACTACTGGAAGAGGTAGTATCTGTAAGAGAGAAATATTGCTATTAATATACAATGCCTTCTATTTCTGATTACAGTTATCAAATCATTGGGTTTTTTATCAAGACTTGTGTTATTCCACAAAATTGAAGACCTTTATTTCAAGTGCACCTGCAACTATTGGCTAAAAAAACTTGCTGTACAAAAATCAGACAATGCCATCAAGGAATTACAACCTATTATTAATGTTTCCTAATGTTGAAGAATGCTCTCAATGGTAATGATCTCAATAGGATCACATTTGCAGTTCTGCTTTAGAACAAGGCATGAATCTGTGCAATTATGTGCAGATTGTAACCACAACTACTACAAAATTTACATTTTTAAAGTTTTTGTTTTACATATTTGCCTGATATTAATTTCACCAAGTTTCAGCTGAATTGGACAAACTTGAAAAAAATATGCATATAAGCTCATTTTCGTAATGCTGAATATTGAATAAGGTCCACTGGTTGACTCAACATGTTAATTTACATGAGTTTTCAAATATATTGTGCAAGTCACACAACACAAGCTCAAATTTTTTTAAAACTTAATAGCAAACCTAAAAATCCCTCCATTCCAATTTTATCATTATCATGCGTTCAGAATTGACTTGAATCAGATCCCGTCCGACGCAGTCAGATATTGGGCCTAGGTTTGATATTATTATAGATACTGAGTCTAACTTGTCACACATGTAGACATCATGCAAGGAATGACTTTATATGCATGTTAATTTGGAGTTAAAGGCCTATCAGTGATTGCTAAAATCAGAAAATGAAACAAAATCATCAAAAAATAAAATCAGATTTTTTTGCATGTCTGTAACACTACAGGTACCCTACATGCCCTTCAAATGATAAGGCCAGAAGCCAAGCTAATAAGTACACAATCAGATATTTTAGTCATTTGTGTCCGACGACACTTCCTACAACACGTAATTGAATGGAAGTCATATCTTTGGAACCTGCCGGTTTCTTTTCTCTTCTTCCTTTTCTGTCGATTCTTTAGGTTTGTAAAAAGTAACTTATGAGGATTCTTCAGATATATCCAACTATTTCTGCAAATTTCAATATTTTGTCTCACCGATGAATCACTGAATGTCTTTAACGACACTAAATATGACAACTTAATACAAAGTTGGTCCGTTTAGACTAACATCTTACAAAGCTACCTGTCTTCAAAAGTATCTAAATTGTTCCCATTCCCTCACCATAGTGTTCCTAACAATCCAGGCAATACTGATAAAAAGAATACCTGTGCTGGAAGTCGATGACTAATAGATTCAGATCCACTGTCAGATTACTTGAACTAGTTGAATTTGATCTAGATAAACAAAATAAAATAACATTCATCTTGTGATAAAAGATTTCATAGTGAGTTGTTGATGAAAAGGGGTGCTTACATAATGGATATGGTAGAAAATTTTATTGATAAAGTTCAGGGCCCTTAAAAAGTAAACACTCTGCTGTTTTTTTTTTTTCTCCCATTTTGAAAGTGGTCAAGTTGCTATTTGCAGGTAACTCTATTAAGACCCACTCGTAAGTTTTTTCTAAGCAATGAAGGGTGCCATTTTGAAGGTATTAAAAAGTTAATAACCCTGCCAGCCTTCTGTTTTTTAGCCAAGACTAAGGAGAAAGCGATGACATACAGGAAGTGGAAGGGTCTGAGGTTTCAGTGGGGAGTTGATTCAAGGCCCTCACCCACACCATTCCTATCTGATCTAACAGCCTTCTTCTTACTGGGTAGGACTGAACATGAAGTGTTGGCTCCATTCCATATTAAACCAAATTCCTGTTGATTTTGTTAGATTCATACCTGTAATACTAAATGGGTCCCAGGTCAAATTCACTGCTATTGTTTCGACTGTACGAAGAGTGTAAACATGTCATTTTATTAGCTCTTTTTCTCAATCCTTTTTGTGATAATTGGTACCTCAATTAATAAGCTAGAAAAGTTGATTCTTTCATTGATTTCAAATGATAAGGCCACTAGGTTTCAATATACAGCATGTGAATTTGGCATGATAAATAAGGTCAAGTGCAAGATAAAATGGCTTTAAAAACTATCTGTGGTCAGAACACATTTGTATTTGATCTTCGACTAAGCATTCATGTTAAGAATGTTTAGGGTCTTTCAACACTGCACCTGACGGTAATCTTACGACCAAACTCCCAGAAAATGTTGTCATTATTTCCAGAAAATATACATTAACATTATTCTTGAAATGTGAATGGGAATGGATGGCCAGTTAAGAAATGATTCCGAAGCAAACATACCTTTTTTTCTTTTCTTCCTCTTCTTCTTGTGTGTAGTCCTTTCCTTCATTTCCCTGCATGATTGAAGGCAGCAGGCACATGATCAGGTCTAAATTGAGCAAAATCTGCTTTTTATTCGTGTCGCTGTCCTGCATATGGCGAGGGTATGTTCATTTGGAGGGAATGTGTTGATACCAAAATTTAAGAAGCCCAAGATATAGTGGAGTAGATACATTATTGTTTGTGTTTATGGCAGATAAATGCTTTAATTTGGTATAATAAATTAAAAAATCAACTTAAATTTCATGATCCCTAGTTGAGTTAATTCGTAAATGTTTATGTTTGATGATCATCACATTTGCCCTATGTGCTGAAGTGGTAAACATTTCACAGTTAGGTGGGGGGGGAAATAAAATGTCTTTGGCTTCAGGACATATTTTGTTGAACTTTTTATTTTGCACCATATTTTGACCAACTATTCCCATAGTAAAATCCACATCAACTTAAAGAGTTTTTTTAAAAAATGGTATCGTTGGTAAATGTACATTGTCCAATAGTGGAGTAAGGAGTCTAGAACCACCATCCATCAAAGCGAATAACTTGCAGCATTTCATTTCCCACATCAATACAGATATTTTCTATATGTTAGGAGGCAATGATGCACACCATTTTCCCCTCCTTCAAGCATCAAGAAACACTCTGACATGTGGATGAATGCTCATTTTATTTTTGTGGAAAAAAAATGGGGCCATTTTTAGGTACTTTTTTACACTCCTACAAAGGCTGATTCAACCGAATTTACTAATTTTTATTGTAGTTTAGTAAAAAACCTCTGTTAGGAATTTCGTTGAAAACTAATAGGTCATTAAAAAGAGCAAGTTCCTTAATGTCTAAATTAAAAAAAGAATTTTTGAATTTGCTCATGACAACCCAGTTATACTAATTTTGAAGAAACACCCATTTTCCTGACTGCACACATATGGGGAACTTCATTAGCTATGTCTATTTACTCCAAATCAATAATGCATGAACACGAAAGCCTCCATTGGTTTGCAACTTTCATTGTCAAAATGAAGTTTTACTATACTCCCACTGAAAACCATCAATCAAAAGCAAATTTTTAAATGCTGACATTTTAATGATATCAATTTTTAATCTTCGCGAGTCCTCTCTCAACTTTTCCCCCCTCTTGGTGGACTCTCTTACAAGAAACAACGTTTAATCGCATGTTTGTAGTTCTTGAAGACAAAATTGTCCAAAAAGTTTTTGCAGAAAGTTTCGATGCAAAATAGTTTAATAATAATACTCTTGATGAATACCAAGATGAACTTAATTATTGTTTTACGGTTCTTGAGTATAATGCAAAAACTTTCATTTGTTTTACTCCAATCCAATCAATTCAATCCAATGGATCTGTCTTGTTCAATCTTTATTGATTTGGCGGAATAGAAAATGATGCAGTTAAACCTAGATTGTGTGCAGTCAGGAAAATGGTTGATTTGATTCAAATGAGTATAACTTTGGGTTTGGCATGGGCAAATTTAAAAATTCCTTTTTTTTAATTTAAACCTTCAGAAATTGCTCTTTGCGATGATTATATTACTTAAAACAGAGATTTTTCTGTTGAGAATTTCATTAAACCACGAGAAAAATGAGTAACCTTCTTTTTGAATCATCCTGTATGACCTGGTTTCATCTCCAGCTGGGAGAACAAGTTTTTTTTTCAGAGCCTACATCTACCGGCCTCTTTTGGGAAAGATAAAACTTAATTCATCCTTGTTAACCCAGAGAACTGCACTTTCTAGTCATTTGAAGTCATTATTGACAAAGGCTTAAAATGTAGTGAGGTGTAATTAAACAAATAGGCCTACTACATATATCAGAGAAATAGGGCACACCATTTTCCCTTGGTACTGGCTACAGGCCTATCACCGGGGGGGGGGCATTTTTTTCAAAAAAAATAGCAAGATTCTACTTCATTTTAAGAAGAATATTAAAAAAATAATAGTAAGTTTTCAAATTATGGAAATGGGCTCGACGACTAAGTCAAAACCAATGAGTTACCCCAAGCCTCAAATGCCACTACCCACTGCCGCTACTGGTGGAAGTGACATTACTGTGCATGTGGCATTCTTTTTGGTAGATGTTAAAAAAGATGTTGTCATAAACTGACATATCACTACTCTTTTGCTTTCTGTAGATATTTTTAAAAGATATTGATATTAGCAAAAACAGAAATTCTAGAGCATTCTAGGCAAATTATTTTCAAAGAAGTGATTGTAGCATGGCTTCATACTTTTGTTTGAATATTGTCTTTGATGGAAAACCTCTGTAATTGGTATTTGAAGGGGAATGGCCCGATTTATAAAGTTTTCATCTTGATAGAAGGGCCTTCACCCCAAAACCCCATCTGTAAAGTTTCGTGCTGATATTACGATCCGGTTTATGTGAGAGCTAAAAACATGATTTTACAAGTCCATAGAGTACTGTGTAAAAATAATATTGGTCAACCAAATTGGGGCACATTTTCGCTCTTAACTTCTGAAACAAACATCCTTTAGCCCTAACATTTCACAGGGTAAACGAGAAAAAGAGTAGCTTTTGTCCCACTTTTGACACTTCGGTACACTCTGGGATGCAGGATATGCGCTTTACGATTGGACATTGCCCTTTAAACTACCTCAAAGCTGCAATATTTGACTTACACCACTGGGGTAAGCTGTTCTTGAATCTTCTGCGTTCAGCTTGTTTCATTTCGGGTTGGAGATATGACTCTTGATGTGCGATGTCCATCTTTTTCTTTTGCCCGGTGCATTCATATTGTCCATGCCCCATCTCGAACCTTTCTGACAGCGTACATTTTCTTTAAAAAAATTAAAAAAATTAAAAAAATGGAATAAAAATAAAATTTAAAATCTGACACACAAGTAAAAAAATAGTTTGTAGTTCCTAAAGCACTGACAAGTTAACCTATAGTTTGAATTTCTACCTATAGTACTAAAAACTACATCGTCCTCGGACCGCTGTGTTGCCTACCGTCGCGGTTTGTGGATGAATATCCTCATGTGACTTTTGACCTTGATATGTACTTTTGCACTTATAACAAATTA
Organism: Ophioderma brevispina; assembly: GCA_023653785.1. NCBI lineage: Eukaryota > Metazoa > Echinodermata > Ophiuroidea > Amphilepidida > Ophiodermatidae > Ophioderma > Ophioderma brevispina. Next base: position 28,997 of record JAMKCH010010537.1, read on the forward strand.
GGGTGTGCATGTAATATAATATAAACAAAGTTTGATCCAATTGAACTGCAACCTTTTCAATTGAGGTCAATTTTACATTTCCCAGCCTATCTTAAATTTGACCTCATAAGATCTTTGACCTTGGTTTGTGACCTTAAGTTGGTTTAAATCTATTGAAATATGTGGATATTACAGGCAAATGTTCGCTTTTCACAACAGACCATCAACTGACTATATCAATCAATGACCCACATGACCTTTGCTTTGACCTTGGTATGTGACCTTTGCCCCATCATACAAATGAGGGAGACATGCTGCAACTAATGACTTAAGTTTGGTTTTGAAGTAGAGGCATTAATCCCCTTTTCACAACATAGATACCTGTGTCTTCTTTTCCTACGGCAGGCGACCCAACACGGGGAAATGGGGGGATTTAAAAAATGCGATTTAATAAAACTTGTAATGTCATTTAATCTTTGAGAAAGTGAATATTTAATTTCTGTTACACATGTAGGTACAAAATTAGGGTTTTTGACTAGTTTTTTGGACCACTTTTGCACCCAAACTCGAGAGCTTAACGCCAGCTTTATGATTTTAAACAGGTGATTAAAACTATCCCCATCCCTGCCTCAAAATGGTTGCTGTAAATAGTGATGTCAGCATGAACACGAACAGCTCTATTCACAAGCTGTATAAAAGATCACTAGTTTTATATGGCAATCCTAGTATGGGAAGGGGGGCACTTTCTTAGAGAATTTTTTGCATAAAATTTATACCACAACTGATGTTCATAGACAACCCCAAATCAGCAATCAAAAAGTGCATTTAATTAATTTGGGCTATCAATTAGGGGCAAACATTTTTTTTAAAACCCCGAAATTGGCAAAAAGACAGTAAATTCCAACAGTCTGCAGCGGCCCTATAATTCCATATTTTTACCCTCTCCCTATAAATCCCTAGAAACTTCCAAAATCCCCCGATATTATTTCTCCCGAAATTAAAATTGATTTGGGACTGGGTTTTCACAGAATTGATCAAATATTACATTCAGAGTCCAAATGTAATTACAAGGTACTTTTAAAACATCAATTGGGTATCTCCAATCTTAATTAGCACTTGGCAATCCGGGTCGTGATCACCTAGCTTGAATGACCCTCAGGTATCATGGTGATTTACCTTGAATGACCCCGATGACCTCTCATGACCTTTTAAAATTTTCTGCATCAAACATCGACCCACCCACCAAGTTTTCATGTCCATACACCAACTTTACCCCATTTCCTCCTTTGACCCTTGTAATTACCCTTCGGGGGGGGGGGGACTTTTTTTTTCAAAAACATTTCTTTTTTGGTTGTGTTTTTTTTTTTTTTTTTTTTTTTAAGATTTCGTTTTTTTTTTGATATTTTTTTTTTTTGCGTTTTTTTTGTTGAGAAGGACCTTGTCGTGACTTCAAGATTTTTGCATCAAATCAACCACCCTAAGTTTCTGTCCTACTCCAAGTTTACCCCATTGGACTTCCTTTGCCTTGAATGAACTCCTGACCTTGTCGTGACCTTTAAAAATTTTTGGCATCAACAATAACCCCAACAAACCCTCCAGTTTCATGTCCATACACCACCGTTTACCCCATTTGACCTCCTTTGACCGTGATGACCCCCAATACCCTACTGTGACCTTTAAAATTTTCGGCATCAACAATCGCCCCCACCCACCAATTTTGTTTGGAGACCCAAAATTGATGACCCTGATGACCTTGTCGCGCTTACATTGTGTGGCATCAACATCAACCCCACCCCTCCAAGTTCATGTCCATACACATGTTTACCCATTTTTTACCTCCTTGACCTTGAATGATCTCCTTATGATCTTGTTTGACCTTTAAATTTTCGGCTCACAATCACCATTTCATTTCCATACACCAACTTCCCCCCATGAACACAGGCAAAGCGCTGTGATCCTTGATGAAATGAGGCTTTATCAAAGCATGGTATTATTATTATCATTTGACCTTGAATGACCCCTGATGACCTTTGTCCACTAACTAATATAAACTTGGTCACTCGGACGGTCAGGGCACCCCCCCCCCAAGTGTCAGGAACGTGCAACCCTCGTTCTCCGAGAACCTACAATTTACCCCATTTAACCTCCTTGACCTTGAATGACCCCTGATGACCTTTGATCCCACTAACAAACAAATCAGTGACTTCGGACGATCAAGAAAATACTAATTAAATAATTTGAATATTTTAACGAGTGACATATCCACTATACGTGATCAAGGAGCTATGTGGCAGCCATGAAGGCACTCAGCACATCAGAGACACCGAAAACCAGAACACGACTTATTCCAATCTCGTTTTTTAGAAGCAGGAGAAACATGAAGTACCGGGGAAAACCTGCGGGAATGTGTATGGATCGAAAACCAATTCACATACAGTGCCGAGATATCCCCTGCCAGGGATCGAACCAGAGACCTCATTGTTGAAAGCGAGGAAAATACGCTGCACCAACCCTTTCCCCCAAAAGATGTGGTCAGACAGACGAACATAGACACCACCGGTATTAAATGGGGAAAGTATGGTACTTACGAAAGCTATAGCATGTTGAAACAATGACATCAAATTTTGGTATGAAAGTCCCATGTAGGAGGCACTTACCATTTCCATACTGCCCCAGGTGATTAGTGCTTTCATCCAGTCATTTGTCCACTATCTTCTTTTGACTCCATTGCTGTAAAAAGTAGCATAAAACTCTGGAAACCAGGCGGTGCGCCCAAGCCTCATCATTATGCATCCCAAAATTTTCAAAGAATTACGCATACGGAGTGCAAACCAAAACCAATTTGGTGCTTTGATGCGGGTCGGACGTCCGGTCATGTGTTCCTGACCTACATCCGACCTCGTCCTCTTTTAGTTTATTAATACAAAAAAAAACAGAAATACCCTTCCAGGGGAGTTGATTCTTCTTCAACTCCAACTGTCCCGGGGGGCATTCACTGAAATTGGAAGAGGTAATATGTGCGGCCCCTTAAACCCCTCTTTTCGCGCTCTCAGCAGTTCCCCCAAGACCCCCCAGTTGAATCATAAATCAGTTCTTAGGTCCCTTTTCAGAAAATTTTTGGCCTCAGGCTAAATGTTAGCCAAATTTCAGCTCCCCAGCCCTGCAAAGTTTCTCAAAATTTCAGTTTCCCAGCCCCTACTTTCGGAGACAATCCGTTCACAAGCCGCCCAATTTCGGAAATCGGGCCGCCATCTTTAACCTGAAAAAAGTGAGTGCGGGTTGGATTATTACAATCAGTGACCTGAATTTCCGTGAAGTTTTCCGATCGTTATAGTCCCGAACTTTACCGAAGGTTGCTACAGCTGTCAAAGCACATGGTATTGCCACCATTTTTGTAACCTACATGTAATAGCTCACAAGGAGTTCAATTTCGCCGATTCTTCTTTGGCAGTAAGGGATTCATTCATAAACGAGGAGAACTTTTGGTACCGCCGTTATTATCCCTGTGATATCGGTAGTGGAGACATATTTCTTTAGAACTCTTATTTTTTGTTGCCTCCGTCACCCGTTTAGTTTTGTTGTTGCTGTGTATACTATTGACCCACATCTCAGTGGTTTGTCATGGTTGTAGACCTGATTGGTCTACAACCCTAGAGCTCAGTCTCAGAATGTGGTACCATATATCTTAGGTATTTAATGTAGGGCCCTTGCATGAATTAAAATCAGGACTGACTTTTAAAATAAGGTGGTGCTCGATAAAAACTTTCCTGGTCATATCGGCGAGAGTTTTGAGGGGACGGCATGGCATTTAACCACTGGGGGCTAACCATGGATAACAATTCCAAGAGGAGCTTTAATCACTCTCCTAAAAAGTACTTAAGCAGAGCTGTAGGGGAGCTAACGCTCTCACTCTCCTTAAAGTCAGTCCTAGGTACATTAGTTGATGTACCTTTTTGTTTGCCCTCCAGATCATCCGAGGATGTGAAGAATACAATGCCTGCACCTGGTTCACCTGAACATTCAGCTATTTCTACAGGTGATTCCGTTGTCTTCTCTGCATCTTGGGTTGTTCTGGAGGGCAGGTCTGGCCAAGATAACCTATGGCACTTGCACGGCAAGTCATAGGTTTATCTTGGCCAGACCTGCCTCAGACAACCCAAGCATGCAGAGATCCACAATTGTGCATCACTGCAAGAAATATCTAAATGTTTCAGGTGAACAATGCATGTTATTGTATTTCTTCTCATGCTTGGTTGATCTGGAGGGCAAACAAAAAGTCCATTGCAACTCATTTTAGCTCTGTGCAACCTGCAGGCCCTATGACCTGCCATGCAAGCACCCTATTGAATGGTTGTCTCAAGCCCTTTGTCAATCTTCTCGAGGAAAGAATTTAGCATTGTGCCCCCATCCTGCAATTCGGCACCTCCGAGGCTCAACGCCAAAAACTGCATGACATGTTGAGCCTGAAATATTTGGTGGCAGAATACGAATACCTTTCAATGTGCCAGTGGCAGTGTCTCTGTAGAACACCAGACACCCTGCGTTGTTGAGCGACATTCAGCTGTTTTATATTCAACTTGTAGTAGTTTTTTTGTGGTGTTGCTAACGTCATAAAATCTATAAACTTCCACTTAACACCCATATATATTGGGTGCAATCGGTGTGGAGGTAGTTATTGTGCTCTGTTCACTGACAATGCCACCATTGTGTGACAAATCCTTGTCATTGTATTCCCTGTTCACTCATCCACGCAAAACCACAGCCCCGCTTTCAGTGAGCAATTTCATTGCAGTTGCCAGCTAGTGGTCACAGTTTGGAGCTCACCTAGGGCGGAAAAGAAGTCAGGTTAAGTAGGGTGTCCAGTCATTTTTAGAGAGTGGGTGGTGTGTGTGACTCGCGCTTTATTTTTTGGGAAATAAAGATCTTATCAAAGAATACTCAAAGTTGACCCCAAAATATGACCTTTCGAATGGGTAAGCGGTTGTGGAGTTAGGCAAGGTTAAGGGGTGCTCAAATCGGATTTGTCGTCTTTGGGGGTAAAAATTAAAAAAGCCGAATTGAGGGCTGGTGAAATTCTATCTTACATAGGCTATTGGTTCAGAAGAGGGGGAGGATGATGTTTTTTTGTATTTCTACTTTGTTTCTGGATAAAATATAATCGAAGGGGGGGTCGCTGGAATGACGTTGGTTGGCGTCGAATTATTGCCGGGTTGTGTGGGAATTAGCATGTGTGCTGTTGAGAGGGGTCGCAGTTGCCAGATGCCTGTTTTGGATTACCCACAAGCAGTGCCTAGGTCCCAGGTGAAATTCACCTGTAAACTCCTCCTCTGGCATGGATTAGTGTACCTGAAAGTCTCACAGTTGATGGCTCGCGTGTGGTGAAACGCCCTTATATTAATTCGATCCAACAAAGGGGCAGTGGGGAAACTGAAATTTGGTTATTCGTGTCATTAGTAATGCTTATGATTTCCTGAAACAAAAAACAAACGTTTCTTCATCTTAGGGTTATTTGCTATTAGGAGAATATACCTTATGGCTAATGAGCTCTGGGTTGCAAATCTTTTAGTGTGATGCTGAGTGAGAAGTGGTGTATATTGGCGGTTTTTGCTTCACAGCGATACTATCACACGAGATAGAAAAATACGATATGACAAAAGTAGTTTTTCTGTCTAAATTGCCCAAGTACTACATGTTCCCTCCATTAGATATGGGTTATTCCATTTTTATATGGGGAAATTATATAATAACCCCATGAACAATTAACATACATGTACGAACCAATCAATTATGAGGAGTCAGCGATTGGTTTGCTTTATGCAATAAATTCCTATTTTTGTATTAAACCATTAGACATTATAAAAATAACCAAAACTAACAGCCCTAATGAAAGCCTGTAATTAATATCAATAATACATCCTTCTTCCCTGCCATTGCGCAATGCAAATCCCCTTGGGGATTTCACATGTTTATTGGTCATTAAATTTGTCCCGTGCTCTTGAAAAGCTGTGAAGAATGCAAAATAATGTTGGGCAAGGAGTTTGTACACTGGATATGTAAAGATTTTCAATATCAAATTTGTTTTATTTAATTTTTTTTTATTTATGTTACAATGGGAAAGGTTTGAATTTAAAAATATTGGCCATTGAATAAGTTTTAATAGCATGGAGTAGGGCCTACAGACATGAAGAGGTCCTCATCTCAAACGACTGATGATAATCTTGGCTAAGGCCATGCAAAAATATAAAAGTGGTCAGGTTTTAAGTGGTTTGTTTGGGTTTGGGTGTGTGTTGTGTGTGTGTGGGTGGGTGGGTGTGGGTATGCATGTGCTTGTTGTGTGCGCATGGGTCCCGGTATAACTATGGAGTATGGGTGCATGTGTGTGTTAAGCAAGGAAGGTGAAATAGTGATTGAGTGTGGTGCATGGGTGTTCAGGATGTTGAAGTCGCTGTATGCATGGGTGTGCATACAGTCTATTATGTGCATGGGCATGTGTGTAAATACCCCAAAAAAAATATTTTTTACAATCCTTTCCAGCCGACGTCCTCTACACAAAGCATATTTCAGAATTTTACTAGTCTTGCATCAACAAGCTTAGGGCAGGCCAGGGAATAATTGGACAAAGTCAATGTAATTGCCATGGATAAGGTTATAATGATCACTGAATTCAAGAATAATCAGATCGCACAAGATATTTAATATTTCACTAGCGCTAAAAAATTATTTATTTTTACTGCGCAAAACCTTGAAACCCGCCTTTGAAAACAATGGAATAACCGCACTCTCACACATGGACCTGTAGTCTACCGCCTGCACCGCCCGACACGGCATACAATGCACTGATCTTGCGCTGACTCGTGTCTACGTGCGTGCCATAGAATTTAATACGCAAGGCCAGGGTCTGTTACTGCCGTACCACTATGAAATGCAAGCAAATTCGTCAATTTTTTCATGATCTTCATCTCTATTTTCATGTCACGACGCTGACACTTTAAACAATATATTACATGCCTACACTTCATACAATATTGATAATAATGAGAATCTTTCACTGAGCCCTGTTTGGGGGGGGGGGGGGGGAGGGGGGGGGGGGGGGGGGGGGGGGGTGGGGGGGGGTATTTTTTTTCGGGGGGGGGAAGGGGGGGGGGGGGGAAATTCTAAACCACGCATCCCATCATGCTCACTCGGCCTGACTATCACTGTATTCATGCAGCGGTCCGGGGGCGCACCCACGTGTCACTCTCCTGGGCAGCGGGCACTCAGCGCGTTGGCCAAGCGCAGCTTCCTATCAAAGCGGGGGGAATGTCTGGAAAAATGGGCGGACAAATTTAATCGCCCCCGGATATCGACCATCTGACTCAACATGTCAATACCAAAAAGTAGTCCATAGACACAGAGCTTGCTCACGGTAAGGATATGCTTGTGTTTCGGGGATGGAAGCCATACATAGAAATCAGTGAAGTTTTAAGAAAAGTAAAAAAATACTTTCCCGTTATGCTAGGAAAGCTGCAATTTCCGCTCATACAACTTTGCAGTGTGTACTAATATTAGATAAACACAAAAGTACCTTCTGGTTTTATCCGGGTGCCGAGTTGCCGAAAAAATGTAGTGGAGGACAAAAATCGGGGACCATGCACAGCGAGTGTAGAGTTTCGCGGTAGTACTACGCTTGTGAGTGCCGACTTCAAATGCCAAACATGTGTTAATTTGACTTTGTCTTTTTTTCGATATCTATATTAGATTTCTCCTTTCCTGAAGATCGGGGGTAATCATGAAGCTTTTTGGAACCATAATTGAGAATCTCCTCATAATAGAGGATTTGAAAAAGTGTATATTTTCGTGATCGTCCACTTTACTTTCATAGCGCAATGTGTAAGTGCGGCTCGACGTTGTGTGTGCCCCGGAACGGCCTATGTAAGGACACATTTTTTACTATAACATTAATAGGTTTATTTCTAGCCCTAGTTAAGTAAGCAAACTCTCCACTACTACCAATTATATTTCTTAATCCACATTTAACTACACATCATTTTAGAGATGGCTCTTTTAAGGTCTGATCGTGTAATACAAGACTATGGCTCTGGAGTCTAGTTATGAATAACTTGTTTTTTGTGCCGCCGCCACACTACGATACGATTTCGGCAGCCTCAACGGACTAACTGCATGTTGAAGAAAGAGGTGGCAGAATACTGAATTCATCCCGTTTCTCTTTAAAATATTGCTGTATCACTTGTGATTTAAGTGTTGGCGAGCCAGAATACTAAAGTCCCCCACCCCACGATTCGCAACGTTATAACAAAATATGATTGTCAATGTCATGTCAACGGATGCCTAATTCAGGTTGCAGGCGACATGTGATTCTTGCCTACCGGCACTTGCACCTCGAAAGATTAGATATGGCCATGTAATGCTTACAAAATAGCTAAGGAATTCGATAGCGGCTTTTTATCGATTTTATCTTACTTTCTTTTGGCATTCAGAAGTGCTATGCGCGTCGCCCTCTTTAATTCAGTATTTTCTATTCTCAGAAATTATCAACATGGCAACATCATGCTTTCCATATGGAAATATCCATTTCAGATTGTTGTTTAATTGATATTCGAAAATTGTCTTCAAATTGAAAGTGGTCAACTTACTACAACTTGTATATATAACATTATTATATAGGCAAAATTTTAATAATTATAATGCTCAGCTGATGTGAAAGATCAAGATGGCTTCTCATTCTCCAGCAGACGATGTTAGCTTGGTTTTCCTAGATCTTCTTACAATTAGAATGAGGAAACTCGTATTTATGGTCGTGTCATTGCCATTAGGAGCCTTTGTCATGTTTGTGGTATAGTCATCACACGTCATTAAGACTTTGAGAATTAATAAACACACATTGTAAAGGTAGTGCTGCAGTTAGTGTTATTCATATTCCTCACTCTCAAGTTGAGCAGATCACTTTCTGCTTTAGAGGCTTTGGTTCCTTTGCTGTTGGCACAACCTATCAATGCTTATCCTTTTTGGAAAGAATTTAGTATTTCTGCCACAGGCTACGATGCGGCAACGTTACGGAATAAACCGCAATGTTAAAGGTGCCGAATTTTAAGTGGGGGCAAAAAACTAATCATCCCTAATTTTTATATCCGGTTTTAAGTTTGAATCCAGGATCTGAAGGGTTCAAATCTCTGCTCTTCTCACACTCCCAAATAATAACTGATTCTGTATGTTGGTAATTATTGTATATTTGTGTTGTCCCAGGCGGGTGACACTGTCCAAATGCTCATAGACGATTCGCAGGCAATGAGTAAAGCAGTGAGATGAATCTTGAAAAGAAAAGCCACCAATGTTTAAATCAAATCGCAGGTTGAAAAATTATCTATCTAATATACCACCTGAACGGAGAGTGTAAATGCTATAATGTAGGCCTATATCGTACTTTTACATAAATGGAATAAATCCAGCACCTAAATTTTGATGGCCTTGGTTTACTACATTTATAAAAAAATAACTTTCAACATGTTAAAAAATAAAATTTTTAGCTTTTCTTTTCAGGATTTAAGATTATTGCCATGAATAGCGCCACCATGTACGATTAAGTAGGCCTCCTGATTATTTTATTGCAGTATGACGTATTGAAATAGCTAGCGACCGAGTGCTCCACGTACGACCGGTGATCCATAATAACGTATTTCCAAATGCAGATCAGTGTGGCATTATGCATCCCACTTCGTTGATCGGTGTCCTATATCTCCCGAAAATTTTTTATTTTATGGATCCCTGGTTGTACCGCTAGCTTTGTTAAGGGCCCAAGTAAAAAAAAACTTGTTTCTCTCCTAACTTTTTGGAAAAAAGGAGGAGGAGGGCATTTTTTTTTTTTTTTTAATTGCCGATCAAGATGGCGGATGGTCCTCTCCAAAGGCAACACAGCTTCCAAATTTACTTACTTTTCTTCAGACATCACAGGTATTTTTTGCTTCCAAAGGCAATAGACTTCATACGAGAACAAATTAGCGACCTAAAATGTGAAATTTTACTCCATTTTCGAGTTGAATTTCGAGAAAAAAACAAATTAATAAAAGAAAAAAAAACTTTTTTTGATGGCGGCAAGCCAAAACGCATGCGCGCGAGGACAAGAAACTAGTATATTTTTTTACTTGGCCTTATGACTTCAGAAAATTTTTGAAATTTTGACCAAATAATTACCCAATATGTTCCTAGGCATGAAAACGTAATTTTAATTCCATATGAGGGGTGATTAATTGTTCTAAAATAAGAAAGAGCGATCTTATGCCAAAAGATTATTTCATACCAACTAGAAACGTATGTGAATCAATGATGAAGTGAGCCCTCTTTTGAGGAATCTGACTTGTCTACTTTAATTGTACTTTTTAGATTTAAAGGGCATTCGTGATCAACCACCTCGTCCCCTGACCTTACCTGAAAAAAGTTGAGATTTTTATATCAGCTGAACCGTTAGCCTAGTACTCCATGTGGACCAAATATTACGTGAAAATCCGAATCGTATTTGTAGAAATTCGCGATTTTGTTATTTTCGTCCGTAAACGGACAGAAATTACAGCACAGTGGCCTATGGTCACCAAGATGGGAAACAAAGAATGCTCTTAAACACAAAACCGCAAGGATCAGAATTGCAACTCATATTTTGTGATAAGCTTTTCTCAAGGATATCTAGCGAACATGAATAAAACTGAAGGTGCTGGAAGCACGAAAATGCACCTTTACATGTTTTGCCAATAAACAGTGTAACAGGGCCCCAAGACAAGCATTGCACAACACTGATTGGGGCTACCCTGTACTAAAGAAGGCTTAAAGGGGCATTTCATGATCCACAACCTTGTTTCCCCCCCCCCCAACTTACACCAAGAAAGTTTGAGATTTTTAATCTGAACATTGCCTTTAGTTATCCCGCGTGAACCTAATCTTGCGTGCAAGTTCGCGCATCTTTTAAGAAATTCGCATTTTTGTATTTTCTGTCCGTAAATGGACAGAATTACACCACAGTGGCCTAGGGGACCGTGGAAATAATCACTGCTTGCTCATACGACAAAACCGCATATCGGGATCAACTCAATTTTGGAATAAGCTTGTGCCCGTTTCACAGTAATTGCCACGTTTTTGTCACCCTGGGGGTCATTTTTTTCAAACTAGTGTCAAGCTTTGTTATTTGTTTTCTAATGTGTGCAAGACTATAAATTCTAAGGAAAAATAGAAAGCCCACACCTGAATTTTTTCTCCTTATTATTTGTTTTAATCGAGAGTGTTTGAAAATTGAGCCATTTTTTAAAAAATGCACTATTTTTTAATGGAAATTTATATAATTGCCAAAAGAAATATACCAGTTCTCCAGCAAAATGTAAAGTATGTACTTTCAGGCAATACCAACTGAAATATGACCAGACACTTGAAGTTTTGACAATTTCTTGACTTTGTTGCTTCTTTTTATCCCCAAACAGGTCTTGACATGAAAAAGTTTTATTTATAAAATCAAAAAGTAACAGAGTGCATAGTGATTTGTTCATGAATTGATTATTTTTGTGGCTGGAGAACATTTGTATCGAATGCAAGCAAATCTCAACCAAAATTGGGTTAGCAGATATTAGTCTTTATGTCCAATGGAAATTGGACGTTACCTGTGAACGGAATTTTGACTTAAAATCTATCTTTTTGACATTTATTAAAACCAAACCTGATTTTAAGCTCTATAAAGATGACACACTACTACTTCCCCTTGTGAATGCTTTGTTTCATCCTCATGCAATTCCAATAGCCAAAGTGTTAGATTTGCATGGTTTCTTTGATTGAAGTCTGCGTTGGACCGTGACAAATTGAACATGTGAACGTTGACTTTTTTGAAAATTTACTAAAAACTGATCCACCTCAAAGTAAGTTGGTAATTCACAAACCCATGGAACACTAGAAAATCTATAAATTTAAAGGCCGAAATCTTCACGTTTTTGAAGTATGCAATCGACGTGGACGTGACCAAATGTGTTGGACGGGACTGGTGTGAACGGAAAATTTCAATGTTTGATGGAGCCAGTCATTTTACCAGTGGTTGTCCAAAACTTTTAGTACAATTTACTATAGAGTGAATCCTCTCGGAGGAATATAACACAACATAAACGTATTATCATAAAGACAACAGGCTTTCCTGCAAAAATGTTGGACGTGACAAATTGTGAACGGAAAAATGCGGACAAGATTTCAAATAACCATATTCAAGGACCATTATTAATTTTGTGTGGCATTATCCTGAGGATTGTCTTTGTAATGATCCAATTAAATTTGCCACAGATATCCACCACAGAGGAGTGTCAGTGTTATTGAATAAAATGGTGTTCAATGTGAACTTAATTGCACGTCCAACACTCAATTTTGATTGCTCCATAAATTTTTTTTGAGCATTCTGCTACTCCTTATTTTCAATGGTAATAAAGTGTCACTAGTTGCCTAAAAGAATTCAAAAGTAAAACTGATCAAGTTCTTACATAGCGAATACGGCAGCTGAAAACAAAAGGGCATGTATTTTTGGTTTACGCCATTCCGTCAATTTTTACCATTTGGTGTGGGCCGTCTCCTGATACAAGCACAAATAGTTTGTTTTAGCTATGGGAGGTAGGTCTAGTAGAGATCTAAGTAAAAAACACAAAACTTCTCTGTATCACCTTCCTGTAACAAATCCTATAGTTTTAATTGAAAATTCAAAGTTGGCAATTACTGTGAAACGTGCTTTTCTCAAAGAATATCTAGGGAACCAGATAAAACAGAAGGTGATGGAATCACGAAATGCACTTAAATAATAAAACCAAATATTTTTATAAAATGTTTTGTAATAATAATAATATATAATATTTTAAGGTGCATTCCTGATTCCAGCATCATTTTTTATCATTGTTTCATTAAGATATCTCTAAGAAAGGCTTATTCCAAAATTTTGAAGTTGGTTCCGATTTTGCGGTTTTGTGTTATGAGTCATTGGTTTTGTTCCCACGGTCCCATAGACCACGGTGCTGTAATTTCTGTCCGTTTACGTATGTTTATTGGGAATTGCTTTTATACGACCGAATTTACACATAAAGATTAGTAGACATGATTACTAATGCTAACAGTTCAGATGTTTAAACAATCTTAACTTTTTAGGTAATTTTGGGGTGGGATGAGGTTGTGGATCATAAATGCCCTTAATAATAACTAATACTAATTAACTCTAACATGGAATAGAGGAAATTTTATTATTCATTATTTATAAATGAGTTCTTTTCTTATTTCAATTAATATTCTATCCTTTGTTTATTCTAAGGGATTATCCTTCATTGCATAAATTAATATTATATCCTTTTGTTATCCAATGGAATAAACCACAAGAACAGGATACGTTGGGGGAAATTAAATTTCGCCTTAAGAGTGTTCTGAGTGAAATAGCAAAAGCCAATTTCGCCCTAACGCCCTACATAATGTCATTAATATAATATAATGGATTCGGTCAAAATATGTTGCAAATGAGATGAAAAAATTGCAGGTTCGATGGTGGTGAGGCTGAGGATCAAGGGTGTGCCCATTTAAAGTGACGGAGGAGGATTTTTGAGTAACAAATTTCTCTCAAATTACAACTTTTATTCAATTCACCTACCGAGAACGTTTCGAAGGTTTAATATTGGACAGAAGTACAAAAGAAAATGTGCAAACCTTTAATATTTTGAAGTTGCCTGCTATTGTAAATCATTAATTACATAAAGACGGCCTATTTCAGCTTATTCATTCATGTGATACATTGGTAAAGCATTTCAAATATCGCAAAAAACCTGTGTTAAAAAAAAATTGAGGGGCTTCTTTCTGGAAATGTCCTCATATAATTAATGTGCACTACGCCTACCATTAAATTCCGGCAAGCCACTCTTGCAATCTTCTAGAACAAGTCTCATCGAAGTTCAATCTCCTGATTTAATCTCCTTAGTCTATCTAACATGTTTTTTGTAATTATGATGATATGATCAATTGTGCTTTGTTTACCTGTGTTTTCCTGTACCAAAAATTATTTGTATTTAGTCCATGAGCATACATATTGCTCTTTACATCAAATGGTGTCATAAATTTCAAATAAATGTTGGAATTAATCATTCTATATATAAGTTGTAATCAGTGAGTGCCCCCCTGATCCAAATTGTTTTTGTTGTTTAAATTAGTACTCTGTTTTGCTTGCTAACTGTTATTTGATAATTTCAATTTTGCCTAGCATGATCAATTGAAATAAACTTTTTTTTTTTTCTCAAAACTTGCTCCTTCTGGTAAGTTTTTCCGAGCTGAATGTACTTGTAGTTTTGTGTAAGTATCCCAAGGAAGGAGTTTGTGTTTAACCATTTCCCTTAATTTACCACCTATTTAAATTAAATTGATACAAAATTAATATCACAACCCATGTTTTTAATGTTGATCAGAAAGTCCAAGGTTGTGCAGTAAATACAAAACATTAAAAAGCTTGGCGTTTTTTGAAAAGTATATTATAAGGTTTTGACAGATATGAGTTAAGATTTGTTTTTTAACAGGTTACAATTTCCTGCCATCTATCAGCTCCGCATTGGCAATAATCCACCACAGACCTACATTTGGCGTCTGGCGTTGCTTTCCCATTTGACCACTCGCATATATTTTCCTTTCTTACTATGGATGGTACAAGCATTGAATGGTAACAGGTAAGGAGAAAGATAATGGATGCTAGAATAAATATGATAGTAGACCTGAAATATACAACCTTGATGGTGCATGAAACAATTTTATCTACTTTTTTTGTCATACTTTCCTGATACACTTACCATAGAGGATTACAAGAAGATTTTAACAAAGCTGAGATAGTAACTATGCTAAATCGTCCATCTCATTACAAATGCAGTACCGTCATCAACACACTGCTCCATATAGGGAGTTCCATTGAATTAGGGCCTGTCGTCATATGCCCTTATGGTCGACACAATGTGCGCCTAGGCCATATCTTGAATGTTCGCTATGAAAAACCATATATCGACCACTTGTATAATACGCTTCTATTAACAAAGGATATGGTCTAACTCTAAAATGGATCAATTTATGACTATTTTTTTTTCTTTTTCAGGATATATTAGTTAATGAATATAACAAGGGCTATGAAAATATAGAACAGTCAAAATATTGAGTAGTTCTGCATATCTGGGATTGAACTTAACCTGACCTATTTACATCTTTTATGTTCATTTACCCAAACTCAAGACTAACAGTATCCCCAAATGAGACCCTGCCTGGGAGAGTTAACTGGGTCATGTGGGTAATTATTTTTCCAGTGTGATGACTGATAATTGTATTAAAATTTATTTCGACATGTCGATGTCGTGATCAAATTATAATCAGTTTGTTTTGTGAATGATAAAATTGTATTCAAATTTTATGTGCCAATTTATGTCACCAAGATGTCGTGATCAAATTATATCAACATGTCGCCATAAAAATAACATGCTGACACGTCCCTACTTTGAAAAAGGTACTTTCATTATAAAATGACTTATTGTTATCATTTGAGTAATTGTGTCTTTTTAAACATTTTGGTCAGATATGTTTTGGCTTTGACATTGAAAAGTTTTTTGACGATGATTAATTCAAATAGCATAGCTATACATAAGTGTTTTGAACAAGACAATCCCCACACACAAGTGTATTAAGACACGAGGCAGGACTTTAAAAAGTCCTGCCTTATGTAGGAAATTTTGTATTTATAATCAGGCCATAATCAGTGCTCGCTAAAAATAGGGATGTACTTAAATCAATCTATCAAAACCCAACAACTAATAAACAAACCAGCAAAACAACACAGACACATTTTACAAGATATTGATAGTCTAGTGAAGCATCTAGTACAATGTAGCGACAAACATTGATTACACATCCATGCATTTATCATTAGGATTATCTGAATCCACCAATTATTATCAAGTTACGGTCTACCCCACAGTTTTTGTATATATTTGTATCAAATATGCAGTTAACCATTTTAGATGCTATATTTCAGGAATTGAGAGAATGTCGAACATACCAACTATTTTTCTTCTATTTGCAGTTGGAGATACAATCACTCATACAGAACATGTTGCAGATTAAATTGATGCTTCCATCTAACTGAAATTTGTGCTTAGTTGGGCTAACCGTTTGTCTCATCACGAAAATTATAGTAAGTATGGCATTTTTTGTGGATCAAACCACTTGCATACATGATAAAGTTTTAAAACCCCACAATCAAATTGATGGTTATAACTATGATTATTATATAGGGCACCTTCTCATCTTATCTGTTGATGTCCTT
>JAMKCH010010538.1:0-29826 GCA_023653785.1 Ophioderma brevispina
GCAGAAACAACACTAAAACTCAACTTCACTATACATAAAGTCTCCACCCGGTGCCGACTGTGACGCTCGCCTCGGAGTATTCCGTTGTCAGGTGAGCATCTTGTCCCCGATTTTTATGTTAATGCCTTTAGGCCCTTAACATATGTTACTTTATGTTTAGTGTAGGTCTTGCCTTTGGCTGCACTTTGTTGGCTGCTCTGAAATATCATGCTCCACCTCCGACTGAGTGAGTCAGTCTGGTGTTGATTGAAAATATTCATTCAACGGGGGTTAATGCATATGTTTCAGTCAACATTGGTGTAAAGGAAATCAGTTCAGTGTAATGATTTATTCAAAAACACATTATATTTTATAAATCATCTAACTGAAGCCTGATTTCCTTTCCAATGTTGACTTCCCACTTCCAGGCCCGCCCACAGCATGATATTTATGTGCGTCCGTGTGGGTTTGAGCCAAAACAGAATTAAGGAAGAGCTAAGGTCGACAGGGTGTGACCTGGGGTCACTGGTCGAGACCATTTCTCTTTTAGGGGTGTAATTATGGTAATTTGGGGCATTCCACTTCTCAGAAGGGAAATGCATATGTTTCAGTCAACATTGGAAAGGAAATCAGGCTTCAGTTAGATGATTTATAAAACATAATGTGTTTTTGAATAATTTTTATCAAATCTACGGTTTTTCAATTACTGCTTCATGCAGATTTTACATTGATACCAATACATACTGTGAATAAAGCCATTTTTTGGTGGTATTATAAGTATGTTTAAAGCATGTCCATGGACCTTAAATGTAACTTCTTAGTTCAAACTTGGATCAAGTTCATACTGATTATGCCAATGCGTGCGTAAGTTTTGGCTAACCTTTATCAAATCGCTTGTTCATCGACACCTTAACTCCAATGGCCACCAAACTTGGGTCATAAGTGCACCATAGTGACTTGCATGTCCTGGTTGGGTTAAACATACCAAGGTGAAAGGTCATTAGAGGTCAATTTTTCCAGAGAACAAAGGAAAGGTGGTAGACATTTCATATAGAAGCCCCAAGTATGCAAATGAGGTATTGCCATTGATTTCATCATGCTCTACTGCACAGCATCATACAACGCATGACAAAATCAATTGTAATACCCCATTTGCATACACGGGACTTCTATATAAAAAAATTTACCAAAAAAGTGGATCTCAAAGCTTTCAACACTTGTGGTTCCAGAACACCATATCTTGAAATTAAAATGTGGATGGGTGTCCATAGCTGTATCTTGACTAAAGCTAGGGTAAGATCAAAGATTGGTCATGGGGCAGAGGTTAATAGATAGTTACGGAAAATTTGTCAAAACCTTGTCAACACAATATCTTGAAACCTGAATATGGATGGATGATCATATCTACACTATTCAAGTATCTTGTTTAATAAGTACATGTATATAGGACAAGATGTGTTAAGGTGTGCCAATGCATCACACAATATACGATTCATTTTGAATAAAAGCAAAAAACATAAAATCTAACTCTGAAAGAGACTACACCCACATCTAATGGCAAAACTGCTCTACCATTTGCTACCATCCCTAAGCATCGTTTGCCATTAATCTGTATTACAGTCTTGTCCCTCCCGGGCCCAGAACACTCAAAGGACCATTACAACCAGGAAGTCGGCAAAACAGCGGTACGTCTGACGACTCGTCATATGTGTGGAGTAAACAAGACAGACCGTGGAGTAGCGTGGATTCGAGTGGCTCTGAGCGTCCTTCTATACCAGCAGTGACAAAAGCTAGCAGCTTTGCAGGCAGCAGTATCTCGACACGTATTCTAATGAGGAACGATAGCAGTGGGAGTAGTCGCAGTAGTGGTAGTTTAGGCAGTAGGGGCAGCCTAGGGAAGCTGCCCAGAGGAGGTGAGCTAGTAATCAGCAGGATGGTGTAGTTTATTTGGTACTGCACTGTGGTACATGATTGCACATTTGATTGTATATACAAAGGTGTCATGATTGCTATGTGTGTTGTAAAATTTATTGCAGTATACCAGGGTTTTTCCAACTATATTTGCTTGTTTACCAAGAGAGCCAAATACATTTGAAAATTGAAATACATGTTTGAATGTCTTTATTTTCTTATCTTTGCAAGTTTCGGGCTGGTTGGTGGGCTGAATTTGGCTCTCGGGCAGGCAGTTCGGAACCCAAACAATGGATGTGAATCCAGATTCTATTTGTCATTCCAACCATTGGTGTATAGCTTTGTATCAAACAATATCAACCTTGTTTCACTGACCACAAATATTTTAGTTTAATCTCACAGACTACAAGTAGGTTTTGTCTGACAAAAGGGTGTTTACTTTTTAGGGATCAAGTTGTATAAGAAGTGGTCAGTGCACACCAGGGTTCACACTAGGTTTTGAAAATAGTGCGTCTACTTGGACGCAAATTTGTTTCCCTGAGGTTGCAAAAGTGCGTCTACTTCAAATTTTATGTGTTACAGATTACCTAAATGTCAAGTTTTAACAGGTTTGAGCACTGTTTTACACTATTGTAAACAATCCATACACATCCAATTCCAAAACCTAGACTGGGCATATTGAAAAGTAATTACCCTGATGACCCTTAAACTGCCAAAGAACTCTGGAGTATCTTGATTACCCTTTGGACAGATGAGAGAGGGTTACTGAACTAAAAAAAAGACGTAAAATACAGTCTAATTTAGGCCTATATTTATTTTCACAGATT
The DNA here is from genome assembly GCA_023653785.1 of Ophioderma brevispina. NCBI lineage: Eukaryota > Metazoa > Echinodermata > Ophiuroidea > Amphilepidida > Ophiodermatidae > Ophioderma > Ophioderma brevispina. The sequence continues at coordinate 2,718 of JAMKCH010010538.1, forward strand.
TTTGACATGTATTTAATAGTAACAGAATCATTATTTGTTTGAGTGAAAATGATACAATAGTGTGAGCTTGTGCTAAAGCAAACTGTGATTTTATTATGCAGTTTTAAGTGGCTATTTTGTTGCGTCCACATAGACGCAAAATTTCACTCTATCTAGACCAAAGTGCGTCCACCTCTGAAAAAGTGCATCTATAATGCAAAAACGCACACTTATGTGAACACAACTGAGTAAGCCATAGTATCTTACTTTACCTATGTAAATCAAAATTACAAATGATGTTGTGTGTAGAGTTATTGGTAACTGCATTTGTATGGTCGTATTATAATGAAAAAGGTTCATTCACTCTGCATTTGTGATTGAAATAGCTAGATTCTGTAGAGGTAATCTAAATTTGGACTTCAGCTATGCCTTGCTTAGCATTTACCATTCTGATATAAACAAGTGATTGTCTGTTTATTACATGGGCACTTATGGGTTTGCAAATATTTCTGTGCATCTTAACATAGTTCAACCATTTTTTTCCAAAAATTACTGTAACAGTTATAAGTAACAAATAGAAGATAGAAAAAAAAAATCTCTTGTAAAAATCAAAATGAAATTTTTTTGTGTCTCTTCAAATTTTTTCAGGTATGTTGGAAAAGCAATGAAATCTTAATACAAGTTTGGCAATATCAAAAACGAGTATTTAGGCACTGTGTTTTCTGTTGAGCACCATATAAATTAATTTATTATTAAGTCTTGATATCACCCGTGGGTATAAAAGAAGATGGTAGGAGGAGTAACCATGCTTGAATATATTTTTCCCCTTGAGACAGCCAAGAATGAAAATACTCATTTCCTTGACTGGGATTTCAACCTGGGACCATGATTATTTAATTTCTTGACCTCCTCACAGAAAGAATAAATATACCCAAACCAATCGCCTCAAGAATTAAGTAATCATCAATGACATTTATTTGTGTATTTAATTCACAAAAGAAATGTGATTTGGAACTTGGTGCCTATAGACTGTACTTCTACTCTTCAAAATCACAACACCGTCCATTTTATGTCAGTAGAAGAGGAAACACGCACCAAGTAATAAGGAGTTCCTGAGGTTCAAATCCTGTTCAAGGAAATGGTCATCTGGAGTGAAAGAAACCAAACATCATCTCGAGATAAGTAATTTTTATCAGACTAGACCAATCCCATTCTCATCGTCTATGACTAATTTTCTCTAAGAAAGATAAAAGATTATTTACAGTTTTCAGATAAAATGGAAACATTGACAGAGCCTTCAAAGCATTTTGCCAAACCGAAGTGCTCTAAATATTGTTATGGCTTTAAGGAATTGATACTTCAGTATGTTGTGCTGAAGTGTTTTCCGAGACAGATGCTGTCATGTATCTTTCAGATTCGCAAAACGAGGAGCAACCACGTCCCCAGTCCGTCCCCAACCACTCTCCCTTACCAACCATGCCTGGGTTACCATCACCCAGGGGTCCTTCCAGCTACCCGGCTCCTACAGTCAGCTACACCTCGTCGCCACAGGCAGGCACACACGTGAACCGGGCAGCAGTATGCCTCACGGCCAGGCCAAGCCAATCATGATGCAATAGGACTGATCGTGGCTGGGCGGCGGTGGTGGCCGCTGGATCGGTGCCGCCGTCGTCAGGACCTGTTATGTATTATTGCGCCAAATATTGAATCAGTTCCGCCTGGCAGTGTGTTAATTAACCCAACAACTAGTAAGTGATGAACTAATATTAGAGGTTAATGGAGAAATATTTTAGCTTCCCTTGCATGGCAAAAATCAATGCACTTGGGCTTAGTTTGACAACACATAAGGGCACATGCCTGGCGGGGCGAGTGCTCTTATGAGTCTTGTCAAATTGACGTAAGTGGATTGATTTTTGCCAGTGCACAAGAAGATGAAAATATACAGGCATAACCTCATTCATAAACGTTATTACAACACACATATGTTGAAAAATTGAATAAACTATGGAACCCATTGCAGTAATGTTTCCAATGAAAATCGCACACACACCTGCCCATAAAATGAATCAATCCAAAGTCCTGCTGTCGCGTTCTAAGCATACTGTGTACGTTCATTAACATACATGCTGTGCATTGACATGTATCAATGCAAATAGGTATTATCCAATCATATTTCCCATCTCATACTAAATGTTTATGAATGTTTTCAATTTTGGGGTTAGAGCAAATGATTCCAGCCCTTTCTAAACAGCACATGAGGGCACACGTGGTCCAGTGGATAAAGCGCCCGACCCGCACCCCAAAGGTTGTGAGTTCGAGCCCCACTGAGGCCAATGTGTTTCGCCCTTGAGTAAGGCGCTTTACCTCAATTACTCCTCTCTACCCAGGTGTATAAATGGGTACCGGCATTATTCAATGTTGGGAAGGTAACAGACTCGCTGTAGAGGAGGTGTAGCGATCCCCTACAGCAACATTATATGGTGGAGTCTGGCCCAATCGCTTCGAAAGAGAGATGGGCACTCCGTTCCTGTGTACACAGGTCTGTCCCCTTTACATTTACCTTTCTAAACAGCTGTCCCATCTTCATTTTCACATTTGTAGACACTGAAATTGAAAATATGATGTTCCAAGCTGTGTGTGCCACCTTGTGATCAAACAGGCTGGAATTATCAGTTACTGTTCATCTACATTTCACAGAAAAATAAAATTTTCTCCTGTTCCTGATTCAAGATGCCTGATGCATACTGTAGATACTGAGCCTCTTATGTCATGTTGCACCTACATTATTATATCAATACACATGGTGTTGAAGCTTGCCAATTTGGTACCTATCAAATTATAGTGTGATGGCTTTCCAGTACAGTACTGCATGTTATTTTCATGGTTTTGTTTCTTTTTTCATGCTTTTTTAGCAAGCATCAACTGGAACACAAAATTAAAACCATGTTGAACTATATTTAAGTCATAGAGTGTAGTTGAAACCAAAAATTAAAAATTCAAAAAGTTCAATTAAAAAGACAAACAAATGATCCCTTGAAGATATTCATCTATAGAGTATTTTGAAGCTGATGTTATGCCAGATTGTTGAAACTGTATAATTCTAGAAGTATATCTGACTGTCAGATGTTGTGTTTATAGTGATTTGAATTGTAATGCATTGGTTGGTTGATTATAAGTCGGCTCATATGGTTATATTCAACCATTGTACACCAGTAATATTAGATCTTTAAATCATGATATACCATAACAAATAAGATATATTATGGAGATGTAATTACTCGTGTAATTACCGAGACACTTACTATTGGAGGCAAAATCACATGCATATTGCAGACATGCATGACTGCTTGTATTCCTTTTCATGTTTTTTTATAGCAGGGTGTGTCTTTTATAGTCATGTAAATGTACGTCCTTGTGCTTTATAGGGATTGTGAATCAGACTACAGTATGATTAGTCTGAGAGCTTAGGGGAATAGATCATATAACATCAGCTGATAGCACATTGTATTGCAAATATTGCCATTACAATCATGTCGTGTGTGGCTATTCCCAGGGGCCCCAGAGGATATACACACACTCATTTAACTGTGTGAAGTGCATTTGATCTTTGTGGACACGTCTGCAAATTAGTACTCTTTACGCCATTTTTTCAAGAGGGTTTTATTTGTACAAATTTCATGAATGGGCATAAAAATGTGAAAATAACTGCAAAAATATATATAATTAACAGATTTACATTATACTTTACATAAATTCCACAAAATAAACAACTCACACAATAACCTGAAAATTGTAAAAAAATCTGAAAAAAAGTTTGTGTGGTATGTAGATCTTGGTTCATGACATGTGCAAAATTTGAAAGCAGCACAAAGTAGTTTTTGACTAATTTGAAGAATGTTTCACATTTTGCTTTCCAGGCTTTCCAGGAAGAGCTTATGATATGTAAGAAATGTTTTTGTGAAATGTCCAATATGTGTATGAACATGGGAAAAGAAGCACCTTGCAGGCATTTTTTATAAATATTGAGGATATTTTAAATTTGGAGGGAATTGTTTGAATTTGGAAGGAAATTTTAACATTCCAAATAAAGTAGAACATTAGAAATGGCAGGAAACCTGCTCTGCATTCTGGGAAATTGAGTTTGCTTTCCAGCAAATACCTTTTTTTTTTGCCTTGGCAATGAGCATAATGAATTGATTTGGTTAATTATGCAGAGATTTTGTAACTGAGCAAGCATTCATCTTGTCATTTGCTGATTATTTTTATAGAAACTCCCTACTTAAACCCTGATGGCACGCCTGTAGTATATAACCCCCAGGGCCAACAGCCTATGAGCAGCCAACCTCAGCAGCAACCACAAGTCTCCGTACCCAGCCACACCCAGCAACCAATGCCAGGGCAACAGCAAATGGGCATGCAGCAACCTCCAGCACCTATGCCGCCGCAACAGCAGCCGATGGTATCACACCCCAGTCAACAACAAATGACGCAATATGCTCAGCAGCCCATGGGAGGCCCTATGGCTACACAGGCGCAGTCGCCTGCTGGTATGCAGCCATATCCCATGCCTCCTCAGCAGCAGCAACAGCAGCAGCAGCAACAACAACAGCAGCAGCAACAGCAGGTCATGGTGCACCATCAACATTCTGGAGTAAGACCCTTATGTTTTTTATGTGGTATTCCACAAGGATCCATATTGGGTCCACTACTCTTTTTTTTGTATGGGTTCATATGGGTTTGTGCTTTTCAGCAATCACCCAAATTGTATTCATTCATAATGCCCTTCAGTTAGTAGTTTGAGTCTTGTATTGGTTCAGGCAACCTTACTTGACAGGTCCTGTGACTTTGTCAAAAAGGGACAGGGAAATAAGTGCTTGTTTGCAACAGATAGGCTTTTTTGTTGTGGCAGCTAATCAATTACAACCACAGTAATTGTTTGTTTGAAATTCAGTTTGAGATTTTAGTAAAAATCATCACATACTAGGCTGGAAAAAAATAGGTGGTATTGAGGCTATCTTCAACCTCTCAAATCTGATCCAATTTTCGTAGTCTTCAAACCAGAAACATTAATGCTAGTGCACCCAACTGTATCCCTATTAAATGATCTTGCACGATACGGTAACCTCTGGATCTTAATTTTTAAAAACTTAATTTGTCAGGAAGGGTCATTGTTAGTTACCTTTGTGTAAGCATCACAAAATTCATGGTTATGATTCAGGTTTAAGGTTAGACTTAGGTTAGGATAATGTCACATATACTCTTTGTCATTATTCATTTTAGAAGATAAGTGAGGTACATACAATCAACTGCTAAGTTTTACATCTTGAGGATGTCACATGCAAATGTCTTGTAAAAGGGATTTTGACAAATGCTGTAGTTTGTGATTGTTACAAGTTCATGGAATGTGTTGAAAGTATGATTGTATGTGTCTGTACAAGTGTAGATATTAATTGCTATATTGCCCTCTTGACAGGAATACCAGGACCTAGGGGCACAGATGCAAGGACTGACGCTGGGCCATCAGCTGTCGGGGGAAGGGGATGTCACCTCCCCACAAGCTCCCCCTACTGGCATGATGACGCAGCAGTACATGGGGCCATTTGTAAGGCCAGTCAGCATGATGCCTCCGCAGGGGATGCCCCCTCCCACATCGCAAGCACCGCCGGTGTCACAACCGCATCCTCAGCCACAAACCCAGGTAAGATGATGTTGGTTTGGGGCTGCTTGTTTCAGAGGTAAAATGAAAACTTACCCTGGTTTCCTTGCAATAATAGCAGTCACTGGGTCATTCTGCAGCATGAGAAAGACACAATCTATGAATCTTGTTTCTGTGTGTGAATTAGTATACAATTTGAAATTGGACGCAGCTCTGAATTGGAATGCCCCAATTGCATTTATACTTGGCAGAGCTCAAGATCCATTTTTTGTGGGCCATTGGGAACTTTGGTTTTGCTGATAGAGAGGAAATGAGGTGAAAATTTTGGGCCATGTGGGTCTTTGAGGGTAATTGGTTATTCGTTTGGAATGTTAGACATGCCTTTGTGCTGCAACAAGGCAGTCACAAAAACTATTTATTGTGTCCAAAGTCAGGTGCCAATCCACAGTTTTCGGCAGTGGGCCTTAGCCTTTGGGCAACCACGCCCACCATGCAAAGCAGCTTGTTCTGGATGGCCACCATTATATCTCCAGAGCTGATGTCCTTGTAGGTAGATCTTCTTTTTCATTCTAACAGGTAACCAGCTACCCTCCTCATCAGATTTCCTTAGAAACCTGATGGGGGTGCAAACTGTTATATTCGACATTGATGATTACTCTGATACTTTCATGCATGTTTGGTCAAGCAAGAGGGGCTTTCCCTGTATCTGTTTTATTAGCGCCAAACAATCTGGACCCAATTATTATTTAGCGATATTTGTGGGTGAGCTGCTTGGAACTGCGATTTTACTTTATTGGTGGAATTTACGAAAGAAAGTATTCCAGGAGTCCCAATATCTAACATTTTATCGGCTGTGTTGGATTTTATGAATTTCAGTGTATCAAAAGTGACTTTTGGCTCTAGATTTTTATGGTTGTCCGCCGGACAACTGTAGTAAAATTTTTGGTTGTCCGGCGCTCAATTTGGTTGTCCCGGGCGAACAGACAACCATTATTCTGAACGCTGGTTACCAGGATACCAGTAGCAGGCCCTCAGAGGAAACCTGAACTGACCTGCAAATGGTATTATTCGTACTTGGTCTTCTAATATTTTCTCACAAGACAGTCAAGTACAGACAAGTGTGCTGTTTATATTGCAATAACTGGAAAATTCAATCTACAATAAAAATGACAATTTGTGTATACAGAGGCAATGTGAAACTAATGGTGCTCTTTTGACTATTAGTATTAATTACAGTAAAATTATGGTAAATGTATTAGTTCAAGCACTGCTATTACTTTATTATAGACCAATCATTATAGAATACCTAATTCTACTTGTGTGTTTGTATTTTTCAGGTTATGTACAGTCACCCAGCTCAGCATACCCAGCAGCAAGTCCCTCAGGTGACATATCGTCCAACCCCTCCTACACAACTCATACCCCAGCCTCAGCAGCCTGTACCGGGCACCATGCCAGTCTCGCAGCCTGCTCAAATGCCCCCGAGCTCCCAGCCACAGCTAGGAGGTCCATCCCCGGTGGGACAACCACAAGGTCCTCCAGTAGGTTATCCCGCACAGAGTCAGATGCTGAGTCCACAACAGCCTATGCCACCTCAAAGTTACCAGCAAAGTTACCAAGTGACGGGTGTGATGTCTCAGCAGCCTCAACAGCAGCAGCAACAGCAGCAGCAACAGCCACAAATTGTATACCAGCCTCCCATGGAACAGCAGCAGCAGCAGTCTGCCCAGGGTTACCCACAAACTCTGCCAGTGCTGTACCAGCCGGCAGTCACGGGGACTATACCGACAAGTCTGGGTGCTTCCCAGCAGGAGGTGCCTAGGCCGGCATCCCCCGGTAACCAAGGCATGGGCCCAATGATGGCCACTCAACAGCAGCTGATAAACTACAACCCTGCCGCCATGATAGCGGCACAACAGAGGGTGCAACAGGCCCAAGCGCCACAGCTTGTAGCGGGCGGGCCGTATCCGCAAGCAGTGCCAGCACCAGGGCCGGGACCAACACCACCTATACATCCTCAGATGCTGCAATACCCAGGACAAAGGAGGCCTTTTGGCCTGGATCAGCGTGCAATGAAGGGAAGGGAACTTTATGGGCCACCCGAGGCAGGCTATAGCAGCCCTGGCACATCCCCTTCTCAGAGCCCAGGACCGCCATTTATACGTACTGGTGCCCAGGAGAGGTGTAAAGGTAATTATTCAAGACTGCTTTTTTAACTCAATAGATGTACGTCCAGTATGTACATTCTGTAGTATCCTTAAAACCTGTCGTGATTTTCAGCACAGAAGAAAAAATGGAAGCGATGCTGTCAAGTATTTATGGTGTTGCAACAAGGTGTTTGATTGCATCCTTGATAAACGATTTTGAAATTTAAGAGTAGTGCTGGTATAAAAATATGTTCTTACATAAGGCAGGACTTTCAGTGTTACTCATCACATATTTTTGTGTGGAGTCCCTCATTAATATAATTTTGAAAGGCTTTTTTTAAACATTGTTTTTTATTAAATTTAATCTATTTTGTGAATGAGAAGGTAAAAAAAATACAATTCTGGAAAAGGTTGAAAGAGTTCTTGTTATTAGTGCAGTGATATCAAATGCTACAGGGCGGCATTCAAAAAAATTCTGACGTACAACAAAGAGTATATTTGAGTTATCATCAGTGTGAAGTGCTGAAGCATTAATAGTTTTCTTTATCGGGTTGTCCATTGCTGGTCCTAGCATATCATATCCCGCACCTGTTCATCTTAGTACAGTTTACAACTGATATTTCATGTATTATCATATAATATACTGTATTATACATTTTTTGTCATGTTCGATATGTTATGCTAAATAAATTGAATCTTGAATCTTTATTTCTTTACACACATTTGATCCCCAATGTGTGTGTGTGTTCTAGTACATAATGCATGACCCTCTTACCTACTGTAGTTTTCTTTATGTTAATAATAGTAATAATGATTTATAATGTAAACCTTGTTATGCAGGATTAAAATCACACTCTGACAGCTCATTCCCTCCCAAGTTATAGTGGTAAGTAAAACAACTCTTTTTGTTATGCAGTGGATTGATGATAACCCTTTGGACTCATTGCAAAAGAGATTTTTTGTTCCAATTTTCTTGGGGAAAACATGTTTTAAGTCTTAAGAGTTAAGATAACTTTCTCCATAACAGTGCTGTAGGACCATTATCTATTGATGAACTCACATTGATGATGCTAGATAATGGCACACTTTGAAGAGAGAGTAATGTACGAGTCACCCTGTTTCACAGATCAAGCGTCAAGCTGAAAATGGAAAAATACTGTTTACTGCTTTAAGGTGATTGGGTCATGTTAGCTGCGCGCACCAGTCCCCAAGCAGATATTTCTGCCAAAATTGCGACTTGGCGTTCCTAGCTGTCCTCGTGCGTAAAACCACCCTTGCGTACACTGTGCGATCTTCCGAAGATAGCATGCACACTTTGGCCCTTTACCTCTATACCTGTTCCAAAGAAGTGCAGTAGGCTTATGTGCTGTTTACAGAATTTAACACATTATTAAACAACTTGAATCAAAGATTATATTGCTACTTTTAAACGGATCATCAAGTAACTAAATATCCTTCTTTTCCGAAACTGCACAGCTTCTCTCCTGATTTTTTTTAAACACACTTTTACAAATGTCTTACGGAAAGTGTGTTTTCTTTATCATTTCTATGTCAGAAATGTCTAATGAATACATCTCAGGTGACAAGAGTATTTTGTTTTCCAACAACATTTCACCTATTAGGTCTTTTGGAGCGTGTAAATTTCTGTTTTTGTTTGTGTTGTCAGCTATAAGTGTTAGCCATGCGTGACTCTTGTGGCATTTTACGCACCTCAATATCGCGTTGGTATGTTAGACCTAAAAATGCCATTATTTTTCGAAAATAACAGAAAAAGTAGTTCGGCGACCCATACTTTTTTCTTCAGTAATCGATAGATCTTGTTAGTGCGCAACTTTTATTAAATTTGGACAAAAGTTATCAAACCAATTTTTTTTAATATTAAAAAATGTCCATGAAAAAAAATGAATTTTCCATAGACGGGTGTACAAATTTTTGGAAAAAATAGATGTTTTAATGGAATTTTTCTCAAAAAAAGTTTGGTGACCCCATATTTTTTATTTCTGATATTTGACGTACATCAATGAAAGTTCATTTATACGAAATCTATCGAACGGATCTATCGTGACCCAAACACCTTAAGTCTATGGTTGATTTGAAGTTATTAAAACTTGAGTTTGCAATTATCGTTTCCATTAGCGGTGACAACAATGTCAATGTCACTAATGACCATTCTGGGGATAAACCATTTTTGCTGAATATTTGAGAACTGATTCTATACTTTTGTTTGGTGTGAAGTATGAAGTGACAATGCACGCGTATACCTAGTGCCGCCTTTCAGTTACAGCACGCCTGTGCTTTGACCACATGCGCATTGAAAGTCGAAACAATGTATACGCCCTCATTGTTACTTCGTACTTCGAGCTGGACAGAGTTTAATACTCATTTACTAATTGTTGATGAGGATTTGAACAAGCAGTCGCATGGACAACAGTCAAACATGGCGGCAATCCGTCAACATATTCTCCCAGCTATATATAAATGTGCAGGATAATGTGTCAAGTATTGTCAGACTTGTGAAGATGACTTCCACTCTTTGGTTTAAACTAAATGCACTATGAGCAAGCAGCAGGCTCAGTTGACACTTGCCCTGGCTGGATTACAAAGCAATTAGAAATTGAAATTGTTAGCCTTTGTCATCAAAGGGTTGTCCTATTGCCCAGCAAGCTTAGGTCACCCACATAGCTAACACCAAGATAACTTATGAAATCTTCATCTTCTCATTAACACTTAACAGCAAAGTTAAGCCTATTTGACATAACACACCCGACTTGTACTGGCAGATTTTTTGAAGAATGCCCCCAATTTTCAAAAATTGAAAAATTTTTGCACAGTTGTGTTGGTAATTGTGAGTAAACCTATACCTGCGCGACATGCTAAAAAAATGCTAATTTGTCATAAAGAATGATTGCGTAATTTGATTCGGGATCTCATTGTATTATGGCGGAGCTGGAAATGCCATTTTTTATTGTCCGTTCATGATGAAAAGGGCACCTCAACAAAAATGACCTCTAACGTGCCTGAACCGCCGAATAACCTAATGGAAGAGCGTATACACATACATGGTTCAATTTCCCCGGCTATTTCAGATATTATTATTCTAATTACAAAATTCCTTCTTTTGCGATGCGACACACAAGAATTCTGACTCTACATTCACTGGTAAGAGGTTACTAACCATTAAACAAAGCACTTGCACAATGTCAAATATTTGGAAAATTAGGGGTGCTCTTCAAAAAACGAGCTGTTAGTTATTACTTTAAACCTTGCTGACAATAGAAAATCCTTCTTTGATGACTGGCTACAATGTCTCCCCTAACTGCTTGAAAATCCACACACAGGTAGGTGGTTAAGCAAGCCCTGCTTGTCAGTGATTTGCTAAATCAGAAAATATTATAAATTATTAGCTATCAGATTTTACATTTTTGTAACAAGCATAGTGTATCCCGAAAAAATCTCCTTTAAGATATGTCCACGGATTCCTCATTGTCCCTAGCATTATCTACTTAAATCCTGCCATTGGGAGGAATAGTTTAGGAGTTCTGTTAGTAAGAGAGAGTCAGAAATCACATGCTGTAGTCTTAACAGTCCTGTGAGTGTCGCCTGTGGTCTAGAACATGAATGAATGCATGTTATGTATTTAGATCTTAACTCTTTTGTATTGTAACTCAGCAAGACTTGCTTCGCAAGGACAGTTTGCAATACCGGAGGCGTTTCCTGTTAGAGCCATATGTTATTTTCCATAAATTTACAGCCATTTTAGGAGTTAAATGGATCAATATTGAATATCTATTCATATGATACAACAGATAAAGATGTGTTGGGAGTTTTGTGATATGACTAAATTATGTTGAGATTCATATTTCAACCAGAAACTAATATATTTCTATGCGACTCTGTTGCTGAAAATTCATTGCTAATGTTGCAAATATAAAATATGTTAAAGCCCATCCAAATATCCTTATCAATTTCTTTCAAGTACCAGTCACAGTGTGTGTTGAGAATGTTACTTGGGAATGCTACTTGTGTGTTTAGAACACTGTACATGTTGATGTAGGAGAGGATGTATAAATGAAGATAGTGACAAAAAAGCTATGTGTAATGTGGCTACTAGTCTAAAGGATTGTGCAATCTTTCATAAAAGAATGATATTTAGCATGGGTCTTATAGGAATACAGTGTTATAATTTTAACAAGATTCAAACTTTGTATTTTGATTCCTGTATGATACATTTATTCAAAAGGCTATCATGGGTCAAAATTGAAATGCTCCCAATCTCAAAATTATCTTCAAGGTATGTAAAAGACCTATTTATAATGTCATTATTTTATGAAAATATGCATGGTAGTTAGTCAAATTAAAAGTAACAGCACCACTATGTGCTATGCTTTTTTTTCCCGAACCCAAAGGGCGAGGGTGATAGGCCCAAAGCCAGTACCAAGGGAAAATAGTGTGCCCTATTTTCCCGATATAAACCGTGTAGTATTTGTTTTATTACACCTCACTGTGACTCTGGGGATGAGGTTGTAGTGAAACAGTCCAAACTCTTTCCCTAGGGAAATAGCACTTTTAATAGGAATCAGCCAATGAAGTAGCATGATTAGTTCATGGATATTAATGAGGTGTAATAATTATGATTACAGTGTATAGGATTAAGTTAACCGTTATCATACGATTACCGACTGCAGATAGTCATACCCTGTTTATGAAACAGCACCTTGTACTCTTTGTTTTCACACACAACAATAATAATTAGTTGATATGATGCTACACTCCCAAACAAGAGCAAAACAGACATATCAATTTTTATTAAAAAAAATGATTATGGCTTTTAACCGATTCGTGCAAGTTCTGAGTTTGTGGAGTTCACATTCCCATTGAAAGTACTTGGATAATGCTCCCATTCAAGCTGTTTTGGGGATATGCAAATTGATTATAGGTGGATCCAGGATGACGTCACTCTTGTTGAAAACAAACCGTATAACATGCGGAGAGTAGATAGTTCTTCAATGTTGGTGCATTTTGTGACACATATTTCAATTTCAATTGAAATAGTTTCATTTGTTACAATCTACAATTGTTCAGTCAATTTGCAAGTGCAAAACAATCATTTTCTGCTGCCTGAAATAGTGGCTACTGCTGTTTGTTTACATTCTTCCATGTCAGCCTCTCTACTCAACAGTATTATCATGTCTCTGTACTAGAGTTCCCAGATTACTGGATCCCACCTATTGATGGATCATGTGTGACACAAAATTGGTTCCAGAATTTTGTGACTTTTACCCTACCATTCTCTATTTATCATCCGATTGGTGATTAGTCTGGGAACTCTACAAAACAAAATGGATAGCCATTTGGCAATCAGTCTATATAAGTTGGCAGTGTCGCACAGCTGTTTGATATGTTTCCTTTATAAATTTAATTTGCTACAGGTTCTAGGTCACAGCAAAAAGGCAAACCACCTAGAGCAAGAAGGCAGCGTAGAATTCAACACACAGAATGTCAACAACAACAAGAACCTGTAGAAATTCAAGGTAAACAAAGAACCGTCAGTATTCTCGAGAATGTAGCTTCCACAATGCAATCATCACTAAGGAAAGGGGATTAGGGGTTTTTAATTAAGGAGAGTAAATCCAAGAACCTTTTAAATCAGCAAAACTCTCCATTTTTCTTGAACCAAAATTTAAACAGATAATCATGTAAACAAAAAAAAGTGACGAACAGCTGTGTCCTGACGCACTTGTGCTTCTGGAACTGCACTCTGGCTCATAATTTCTTGGACAGTTTAGAACGTATGCCCGCTTCCCCACCAAAACGGTGCACCATCAAGTTACACGTAGATGCAATCCACTCAACGATCAATGGGCGCATTTGTTATGTCCAAGAAAGTATGGCCAGAGTATAATGCATAATGCGTACAGGCACAGTAGCTGACTTCATCACCAGTTCGTCACTAGTTAATAATTCGTACTCATGAAGTAAAGGAATAGGGTGTTGTTGAATACTTCATGTTTTGGGCCATGACTCGGCATTTTTCACCCTCGTCTTACTGGGTGTTACCACCCCCTCTTGTGAATTTGTTGTATAGCACCCAATGCTTATGATTTTGATATCAGTGGCTAGCTATTGTCCTCTTTCTGTTGTACCAAAGTAAGTACTAACATGCCTAGTATGATGTTGCAAAGTTCTAGAGTGGGAAAAATTGTCCATTTCCACAGACACCCCATATCCCTAACAAGGCTCACTTCTCTAGACTTCTCCCGGAAGGAAGGGAAGGGGTAAATGGATAGAAGCTAAAGAAGATTTTACATCATGGGTGGGAGTTGAACCAGGGACCCCTGGCGAGGGCAAGCCATGAGGATGTGGGGTGTCACGTGTGGGTGTTCTTATGATGACGTCATCTCATGTGGCATGGTATATTGTGGTATATGGGCATGTTAGGGTTATAATAGGTGGGAATCCAATTTTCATTTGGTTTTTGGCTCTAAATAATGACTAGTTTCATGTAAACACTGTTTTAGAGCCATGCTGTGCGGAATAATTTTTAAAATGTACCGTACACTTATTCTTGAGTGGCAACCTCTCTCCCCCCCAACACACACACACTTACAAACCGAGTTGCACGGCATAGCCTAACCCTGGTGAAAAATTGCTACTTTCATTTTTTTTTGGTTAAAATGACCATAAAGGATGTGAAATTTACTAGAGAGCTGGTAACCCCAAACTTCCCTACCACCCACCCCTTGGTAAGACGAGGGTTAATACAGGCAAAAAATTGACATCCTTAAAAATATATACAAAACTAGTTTCTGCAAAAATCTGCTAGGATTTTAAAATAAATGGACTAAACCATGGTTGGGAGGGAGTGTGGACAATATCTGGAAGAGCCAATTTAGGACTTCATTTCATTTTGTGAACATTTTGACTATGACCACAAGCAGTTATGCGTGTTGGTTTAGGTAACACACTTGATAGCATTGTTAGGAGAGAGAGTTTTTCTAGGAAGTCCCATCTTGTCAGCTTAATAAGAGTCTTATGTTAGCTGAGCTGCCATAGCATATGTAACACATACATGTAACACAATTACGCTAAGTATGTGTGTTAACCACAAGCATAATATCAAGGGCACAGAATAACAGTAGTTCCAGTTGAGTGAAAGGTATTTGTGAGAGAGAGAGAGAATACAAAATTGCCAGGTAGAATTTTCAGGTTAAAACCAGAATTCATAATTTTCTGTTTTCCAATTTTTTCAAAGACTTCAATCCCATGCCATAATTGTATGGTTGTCTGGCAGTCTGCCATAATTGTATGGTTGTCTGGCAGTTATAGTGAGAATACATTCATGAAAAGACAAATGTTGGTAATTTGAGATATACTGTGAAAGTTGTGAAATTACAGATAATGCCTTAGAGAATGTAAGAGTTAGACTGTACATAAACCAAGCTATTCCTAAATTTGTTAAAGGTGTGTGTTCCGATCGTCTTTGGTACCCCCCTTGTTTACCCGGAAGTAGTATCAATTTTGATATCTGATGAAAGGCCATATTTTTCTCATTGTCATCCTGAAATTTGAGCCCTCAAATCCATTTCATTCCCAAGATATAAACAAAAAACAACAAATTAATGGTTAACCACCAGCACAGTATTGAATAGGGCTTTGCAATGTGCATTATTGTTTCTACCATCAAAACCGCAAGTTTGTTTCCCACGGTGCTTGATGGGGTGTATGTGCAAGTGTCAGGCTCTCATATCAAGTAGAGAACACAATAGACAAATCAGAACACCTAACATGCTGTTAAAATATCAATGTTAATTTTTGTTTTCTCATGTTATCTTTTTGCAGTATCTCCTTCTGAAATCTTGGAAGTAGCCAATCTGTCGCCCGAGCTTACCTGCCAGGGGGCGCTAGCACTTTTAGAAGACATACCGAAGCATGGGGCAGAAATCAGGTGGCTAGCACGGGGCAGTAATGTCCCCGTTCCTTCCAACCAGATAGACTGTAATGACAGGGTCTGCAATTACATGGTCCTTGCGGTTTTTCCGTCAGCTGAATACGCACAAAATGCCCTTGCTAGTATAGCCAGCTCTAATTTTACACTCCAAATTCCGTCAATCGACCTGGGAGTGCAGTATACACAACCTACATCATAGTTTATGTGTTTTTTATTTTTTTGTGTGTTTTGCTTGTTTTGATAGAAATTTTATTTAAAAAACTGTATTGTCTTTCAGCACAAACAGTATCCCTTCGTAAGAGAAGTTTTCATTGGAATGTACATCGTAGGCTTTTATCATATAATCCTTTAGAAATTGTCCCATACCAAAAAAACAAAAAATACAACAGTGTCAGTGTGTAATACCATTATTATTGAAACAGTGAAACGTCTAAGGCAGCTTCTGTAAAGTAATAATTTGATCTTGAATATTGACAACATTTTTTCAAAAAAAAAGTTGTGATTACTTATACTTAATCACCCAGCGTGCTTCTTGCCTTGTATCTGGTTGACTATCTTTGTATATTTATTCTGATTGGTTGTCTTCAACATTTTGCATGTTTTCAGTGTTTCATATACGCTCCAGTGTGTGGTTGACTATAGAGGGCGGTATGCAATGGAGACTTGGAAACAATCAAACAAAAAATCCACCTGTTTTTTGCCTCAGCTGTGTGTTTAGTATCAGTTGCGTGTCGCTCATCAAATTGAACAAATCAATGAATTGTTGGCTGTTTTTGTAGCAATTTCACCTGAACACGCTTGGCTGTGCAGGCTAATCTCATTGTCCTATTTGTTAAATAAAAATAGAAATTATGTATTTTCACGATGGTCATCAGAATCAGCATGAGAAAATGCATTCACTTTTGTCTAAACAAGCCTAGTGAAATGATAAAGGAATTTATTGGCATGGATCTATCGGTGCACATATATAACGAAATATCCCTAAATGAAATGTACCAGATGGTTTCATGGTCATTGGAGTATTCCTTGGGAATAAATCCAGATTCTGACAAATGTACATGACTGTACAGCAATCATGGAAGCTGCCATCTTTATTCCTGTGCTATATTTGCAATGCCGTATACAATACCGAAACACAAGCCAGCAAAAATATTTGTGATTTCAGCCAGTCTGGAACAAGCCTCATCCCTGCTAACTTTGGTGAGCACGCAAACGATACGAGTGAAGTTAACTGCTTGTATAGCGTAAATAATAATGATGGTTGCTTCCTTAAATCGTCTACAGCTACAAAAATTAAGCATGAAAATGGTGTTTTTTCTTTGCAAGGAATACTCCACTGACCATGAAAACCATCCGATACGTCTTATTTAGGGATATTTCATTATATATGTGCCGATAGATTTATGCCAATAAATTTCTTTAATGGTTTTTGAGTTGGCTTCCCAAATGACTAGCAGTCATAAAAAAGCTGTGTCAAAAAACAATGACTCGTGTTTTAACCCTAAACCTACACAGAATCTAAGGGTTGGAAATGGTGAATTATACTAAAAAACATATACTCCTACAGGGGTCCATCCAACCAAATTCAAATGCAGGCTGAACTCCAGCTTCAGTCATGTTGACCATTCACTCTTAGTTCAATTAACACTCTTTCACTGAATAATTCATTCATATATCCCAGTTCCACCTAATTATCCAGAACAATTTACTTGATAAGTGTCCTTCAAGATGATTGAACTTGAGTTGAACACCACAATTATCTGTGAATAAGGCATGGGATGAGATCGTCGCCATAGTGAAACCCAAATAGTTTGGCACTGGCAGTGATGCAAAAACTATGTGTCACCCTTCTCTGATAACAGCAAATTCTAACTCGCTGTAAAAGCCCTGGTAAAGCGTACCATGAGATATGAAGAGTAACAAATCTGTAAGGAAGTAGTAATAAACGAAAGTTTGAAATCTGGTTTTGTCCCTGCTAACGGGGGTGGCCGGATTAACCTCACATTCCCAGTTATACTGCTGTGTGAGGATTTATTGGAATAAAAGATAATTGACCGAATGCCTTCCATGATGCCCACTCCACAGTTTTCGGCGGTGGGCCTCGCCTTTGGGCAACCACGCCCACCATGCAAGGCAGCATGTGCTGGATGGCCACCATTAGCTCTCCATAGCTGATGCCCTTGTAGATAGAATCCTTCTTTTTCATTTTACCAGGATAACCAGCTACCCTCTTCAACAGATTTCATTAGACGGTTTAGCCGCCGACAACCCGGTCCTGGGACAGGTAGTACTGGTTACCAGGATACCAGTAGCAGGGCCTCAAAGAAAACCTGACCTGACCTACATGGCAGAGTGGTCAGAGATAATATTATGCCTTTCAAATTTAATGTATTTTGTTTGATTTTTTAGACACACAGCTGGGAGCTTTTTTATTGCTTGTTTGCAAGTTACAATTGAAATTACAGGTCCTACATTTTCCATCTTGTTTTTATTTACTTAGCAACTGAAATGATACTACATTTTTGTTTTTTTTTCATTACCAAAATACAAGTTGGCTGTTTAAATGATTACGTGTTTTTTCCTTATGTATATGCAACTCATTTTTTCATTCTATAGTGCTCTTTATATAATTACAAAACAAAAACCTAGGTAAATATTAACTCAATTTTTTTTCCTCCAGGCTGTGCCATGGAATTGGGAACAAATAATATTATGGTGATGCGGATTGTTCAGACATGTTAAACAAAAAACTTATGATATAATCTCTTTGGTTACTTGTTTGAGTGTTGTAGGGTATTACAGTAGCATAGTAGTACATCATATTCCAGTGTTAAATGTCACATGAATGGTGCCGCTCGTTGCACTGCCTTAATTATATTGTTTTCACTTTGAGTCATAGTCAGCAACCATGTCCTCAACTGTATGTTCCTTTTTTTTTTTAATTTGAAGTGAAACCAATGTCATAAGAACAAATTATTCGGCTTAGCCGCCAGCCTTTGTGAACCTTGTAATTGTCCAGGTATGTGATGACTTGTGAAATGTCCTGGAAACAGGTTTGATGAAAATCCGGTTCTTTGACCCTGGCTTTGACCTTTGACCTGTTTTTTATATAGGCCCTTATCCTTGACACGGACGATTATGACAATGTTACTGGTATTCATAGATAGTGATTGGTACCGCCATCAATTAAGGGGAAGGGAATATATAATTATGCTCATGGCAAAAGAAGGGAAATTATCCTAAGTTTGACAGAGGTTTTAACATAAAAAGGTATTTTCGTTTTGTTTTTACTTTGTCCATACAATTTACACTGCCACAAATACAATGTTGATTGTATATGCTGCTGCTTATTCCTACAAAAATACCACAAACCCGTTCAACCCATACCTAGTAAACATACGTAATGTTAAATTATCCTTACTGGATACAAATGAAGCAGCAACTTTTATTGTACTGCCATTAAACCCAAGGCTACTTTTTCCCTTTTATCTGCCATGACATAGTTCACCATACTACATGCTGTAAACACCTTCAGTCCCGCCCCCTCGCTCTCTTATTTCAACAGAAAATATAGTACACCTTTTCCCACTGGGTATATTATTTGTTTTTAATAAACCGAAAATATGGGCAGGGCCTTAATTTTGTGTGCCAAATAAAGTACTTGATGCATTTTTTTTTTAAATATTCAGTTGAACATTTCAAAATACTGAAACGTGTTAAATATTTTAGGTGGTGAATCTGTTAAGCAGTGCAAGTTAAATATAAATATATAAATATGCATATATCAGTGATTTGTGGTCATATTTTCAATGGTTGTGAACAGAAGTAGTTTTTTACTCAATTCCATACAAAAAATGTCAAATAAAATTGTGTTGTTACCATGCTTAGTGTTATGTTAGTCTAAATTTTCCACACCAATATTAAATATTTGAATATGAACTGTTGATTTGAATTTAGTTTCCAGTGGCCTTGGTTTCCCTGTGGATATCCCCCCATGTGGATTATAGCACTGTTATATTAACAGCGAAGTGTCGGCTCCCTGGTTAAATAGTACCCCTTTGTTGAAGTTGGTAAGAGTCCCATTGTATTGGGTCAGAACCAGATGCGAAAATGCATTGATGCCTTAAGGGAAAACATATTGTTTCAGGCATTTTTAAACAGGGTTATTTATCTTTCAGTAAGCACGTTTTGAGACTGTATTAGGTTAACCAGCAGAATATTGTGCTGCAGTGTGTAATATTAAATCAACCGCTCGTCGTTTTCTCTAGTTTTTAGATGGAATTGCAAGATTCTCTTGCAGTAGATCACAAAACATGCAAAAAATTAGGTATGTTGGTACTTTCAGTCAATTAGGGACCGGATTTATCCGACTATAGAAAAGACAGAGCGATATCCCCTTCTTATTCGTAATCTATTATTGGTGAGAGATGAGATTAGTTAGGTTTTGTATTACTAGACCATAATACAAAATGACTGCCCATAGATAGTACAAAGAAACTGAAAAAAAGGGGAAGTGAGAGCTAATAATTGATACCAACAGCTTTTTTTTCACAGGGTATAGACTACTTTTAAAATATTGACCACCTGTCCTAACGGAAAAAAAATGGCCACCAAAATGGGTAGGGTAAAGCATGTGTTAATCTAAAATCAGCTTTGGTAGGCTTCTCTTCTGTAGCCGTAGTAACTCAGATGCCGATGACCTACCTCTGTTGCCTAATCAGATCTTGTTGTATAGGCCTTGCACTGCAGTTAAGTAAAAAATTGTCACTTAAATATTCTTGGTCAAGAGAATATTTAACTTGACCATATGAGGGAACCCAGAAGCCAAATTACATGACTTCTAATTACATTAAGTAATTGGGTTGATTGTAAACGACAAAATGATAAATTAAAATATACTTGTGAACTTGATGACAAAGCAATGAATTTACTGTATAATAAAAAAATTTGAAGAAAATTGTTAAAATCAGGCCTTACTTGAGGCTGTGCATGTCCAAAAAAAAAAAAAAAAAAAAAAGATGAGATTAGTTAGGTTATAACCACACGCTCTTATTATGCCAAGTTAGCTGATAATCTGGCCCCAGATTTACTAGACCATAATACAAAATGACTGCCCATAGATAGTACAAAGAAACTGAAAAAAAGGGGAAGTGAGAGCTAATAATTGATACCAACAGCTTTTTTTTCACAGGGTATAGACTACTTTTAAAATATTGACCACCTGTCCTAACGGAAAAAAAATGGCCACCAAAATGGGTAGGGTAAAGCATGTGTTAATCTAAAATCAGCTTTGGTAGGCTTCTCTTCTGTAGCCGTAGTAACTCAGATGCCGATGACCTACCTCTGTTGCCTAATCAGATCTTGTTGTATAGGCCTTGCACTGCAGTTAAGTAAAAAATTGTCACTTAAATATTCTTGGTCAAGAGAATATTTAACTTGACCATATGAGGGAACCCAGAAGCCAAATTACATGACTTCTAATTACATTAAGTAATTGGGTTGATTGTAAACGACAAAATGATAAATTAAAATATACTTGTGAACTTGATGACAAAGCAATGTATAATAAAAAAATTTGAAGAAAATTGTTAAAATCAGGCCTTACTTGAGGCTGTGCATGTCCAAAAACAAAAATGGCTACCATGTGTAACACAAATGCCAGACACATTGATTGTGACACAGAAAAAGATCCAGATTAATCTATGGACCTACCTAAACTACTTCTTGATGTATAGGCCGTGCACTGCAGTTATGTAAAAAAGTTGTCACTATTTAAAGAGGCACTGGCACATTTTCAACAATATATGAAATTCCTTCAGTTTGCTCTCAAATGACAGTCTAGGACCTTGGACAAATATAGATTATATTTTGCACACAAAAATAGCATACCACAAAACAGATATGAGCCTTCATGAGAGGCTAAAGACATCCAGTAATTTGTAGGCCAAATTTTGGAGTTGTCATAACTTTAAAAAATGTGTGTTATATGAATATCACAGACTTGTACTCATTGATATTAAAACCACAAAGTTTACAGACCAAATAGGGCATGTGCTGTGGGAATCAACTCCAATGCATGTTTTCTTGTGTTTAAGGCCATGATCCATCCTCCAATTAATAAAATCACTCCTAGTGATTTTATTATAAAATGTTTGTGTTTACCACTAAGGGTGCTGATTTGGGCTTAATCATTTCAGGTGATGACTGGTGTATATAAAAGCTTTACAACCAAGCAAAAATATAATTTTTTAAAAATCTTGAGGGCACACTATTTTTCAAATGTACCAGTGTCTCTTTAAGTTTTCTTGGTCTAGAGAACATTTAACTTGACCATATGAGGGAACCAGAAGCAAATCTTCATGACTCTTTGGAAGTTGTTAGAAAACAACAAAGTGGTACACTAAAATAATTGTGTACGTGATTACAAAACAATGTGAATTTCCTGTATGATACGAATCCTGCAGAATATTGGTGAAATCAGACCTTATTTGAGGCTGTGTATCTCAGGACTAAGAACAACAGTAACAAAGTTGTGGCTATCAAAATTGCCAATTAGAGCTGGTAAAACAGGTTCTTATTGTACATGTCAGCTTTAATGCTTTTGTGACTGCCTGCCTGCTCTCATGCTAATACAAGTTTAATCACTATTATTTCTTGGCCTTATTTCCATGGATTTTTGTCTTTGGTTGAGATATAAATGCCAAATTGGCAAAATATGATCACAGACATTTTAGGTGGTGGTTAAAATGATCATTGTCAATTAGCAGTAACCCTACATAATACTAACAAAGCCTTACTGTCTGAATACACCTTACTGTCAGAACTTGACTTAATGGTTTTCCACTTCGTAAAGAAATGAAAATATTAGTTTTAAAAATATTATTTTATAATGTGTTTAGAGGATGTCGTGGTAATTTGATACAGAACATTTTCTTTCTGGTACAGAAGGGAAGGAAAATATGTTTACCCCCCCCCCCAAAACATTGAATCATGCAAGACGTAATATTGATACTACAACAATGTGAATTTTTTTAAGTTGCACATAAATGGGAAAATCAATGGGGGAAAGACTAATATGTATGCTAAGTCGTTTATAAGGCTGCTTTTCAACTGATCTATAGGGCCTAAGTATTTGAGTTTTAACCCAAAACAATTGTAGCTAGAAACAATGTCACTCCCCCTAAGTGTGTGGTTCATTCCCCCCTCCCCCCCAAAAAATTTAAATTGTACTGAAAAAAAAAACAGACTGCATCCAAATATGTACTGCAATCTCTGAACTGTTTTGTCATAGTAGTGTTGTCTGCGGCTCTATGTGTTGATGTCTTTAATGGTTCTTAATGTACAGCTAGCAGTATCAGCTGTACAGTTTATTTGTGTACTTGCAGAATGAACACGTGTATTACAGTCTAAAATCTGAAATATTCTTTTGATTAGTAGGAGTAGTAATTGCTACATGTGAATCGTTGCATATGTCTGCATACTGTGTATAATTTTAAGACAATTGCTGGTTATAACGTTCAGAATACTTTTTGTAGGTGGTTTTATTTGCACTACTAATGCATTCACATTTCTCTGCCTAGCGTCATTGTGAAAACTAGCAACTGTCGGGTTTTACACTGTAATATTTAGAATGAATCAATCACTCTGCCAAATTAAACAATGGACATCAGTTAATTACAGAGGCCTAGTACTTGATGTATATTTGTTGTGTGTGGACAATTGTATGGTCCCAACTTTAAAACAAACAAAAAAATTGAAAAAGTAACAAAACAGACCGGACAAAAATGTGCTCTGTACTGTAGAACCATGTACAGTTCTTTATCAGTGTGCAATGTGTACATGTAAATGGACATAAATATTACCGGAGGAGAGAGCTAACAGATTAATGAATGTTTCAGTGTTTTTATTGGACTGGTATGCATGAATATTGTAGAGTATGGTAGGTTATGCATTAGTTTTGCTCACTTTTTAAAAAATTAAGGTAGGATTATCAGCTATTATGCTCCCCCACAACACTTATTATGAAATTATTCAGCCAATTTCACTTGAAACTTGGTTCTAAAGAACGCCTTTCCAAATTTCAAGTGGCTAGATTTATTACTTAAAAAATATTGAAAAACAGGAAATAATTCTAGCCAAGAGGGAGGACCAACAGTATACAAACTTCAGGAGGTACTTTTTAACCAAAATATCTAGACACTCTTGTTAGATTTTGGATTTACTTTAGAGGATTTTTTAATTTTGAATTATTGAGAAAAATAAGAATACCTATAATTTGTATAGAAACACTAACTTAAACCTAATGAGAGAATTTTCTAAATTTGACACTTTCATACAACACCGTATTTAAGATTGAAGGTGTGCTTCTTTCTAGTATTTCTAGAAAACATGCAAATATTACAATACTTAAAAAATACTCATTTGTCTTGGCTAGCACCAAATATATATATAAAAATATATTTGAAACGATATGGAATGAAAACCAGCCGTACAGATAATCTACAACTTGGGAATTCTGTTGTATATATAAATCAAAATTTAGACAATAGCACATATACACATCAAAATATAGAAGAGTCAAAATGTGTTTTAAAGTATACCATCATGATCAGTACCTTTCAAGGATTTCAAAAATGTATAGTTTGCTCTATAGGTCGTAGATATGCAAACCATACCCTATTTAAAAACCTGAACAGATTGGTATATATTTTAAAACAAAAATACTTTTATTGTTTACCCCTGTACAAACTTTCCCCCTTTTAAAATGCCCAAGAATACATTTTAAAAAATGACACCCATGATTTTCAGATTCTCCATGAAATTCTGTATTGGAAAAATATTGGTGTCAAATTGTATATGAAAAAACTAAACCAAAACATAATTACATTTCCCCATATACTATATGTTACCTTTAAATTGGGATAGTCTTGCTATTAATCAGAAAGCATCGTGCTTATGCCAGATGGAAGCTAGATCAAGACTGTAATGTCAACTGTACCAAAATAGCAATAAAGTGGAAGAAGAAAGTTAGAGGAACGCACCGTGGTCTCCCCTGCCAGAACAGCTTTCCAGTGAAGCTAATCTCTAAACCACCAAAGTTTTCCCATCTAACATCAATTCTCATTCCCATATCATGCAGGAGGCCAGAGCAGCCACTTGCTAAGGCCAGCCGTGACAATAGAAAAACTTCATTTAATGTGGAAGGAATTGTTACCCGAATTTTTAATGCAAAACCGGGTAAAACTATTGCGGGACATGTGAAGGGACAATCTCCATGCGATGTCCTTTGTCTGCAGGAGGGAAACCCATAAGAGGAACTGCTTATCGTCACCCATCATACTGGGAGTGTGATGTAAAAACAGGCGCTCGTGTTAAGAACAACCTCCATTTCTGCTGGACAACAACATCAAAGTCCTCGTCATTGAGCTCAGCTCTGTAAAATTACATTAATCTACAACCTCCACAGTAGACTTCAAGCACCCTCAATTCAATCTAGGGAATTCCACCAAACCTCATTTCTTCATAGTGATTTTCAACCGCCCATAGTACCCAATGGAGCTTGCAATGAAAAACTAATGAAGACAGACCAAGCTGTCAAAGAATGGTTAGACCGTCAACATCTATATATATATGTCTCCTTCAAGACAATTTCATAGCCGCCCAATGTAAAAAGAGGTTACAACCCCTGAGTATCTATTGGGTAGCAAAAACATCTCAAACCTGTGTTGCAAGATGTTCTGACCAGTTCCACTAATCTTCAACTATGGAGATCAGTATCTAAGTCAATGCTGCAGTAAAAAAACCCAACTAAGTGCCTTTCAAACATCGCTTTAACTATTGGAAAGCAGACCGGCAAGGATTCACTGATGTTCAGGATCAAACGTGACAAGAATTTTTTTTTTTTGCTCCAAACCTATTCAAACACGACTGCCCGGATATTTATCAGAGGCTGTAGGAAGGAATATATATCAGGCATTTCGCAAGGAATGTGCTTAAAGAATTCAAGAGTATACCAGCATGTTTGAAGCTGATTCTGCAACTAAAACAACCGCTAAAGGTGAGGAAGTTTCGGAGAAGATCACCCAGGAGGCATCATCAAAACTGGCATACCTTAATTGAATCCACCGATCTGAATCCAAAACAGCAAGAAGCCATTGTCTACCATTCACAAGCTTCAGGGGATTCAATAGAACCTCCACAGCAGCAATGTTACATCCAACTAAGTTGCCCACCAACCTGCTTGTTTATATGGTAAGAGGTCAGCAAGAAGTCTAAAAATCACACTACACCATAATAGGTATATTGCTAACCCTGGTTTCACTCGTGCCTTTAACATGGATGAACTGGAAACCGATATTACTAACCTTCAACCGGGCAAAACAGTTGGCCTTGACAACATGTCAACTGAGTACAAAAAAGGCCTTTGAAAAACTTTGGGCCCCATAGCAAAGAAGTGGCTTTCTTGAGCCCCCCATTCCTGCCTTATTTCCCACAGGTTCCCAAAAAACTGGAGGAAAGCATATGTTATGGTGCACTCCAAAGCCTGGGACAGATCCCTTATCCCAGAGCTATCGCCTCAATATCCATCCTCAGCCATACCGCAAGCTCTTCGCCACGCCATCTTGCATCAATCGTATCGCACCTATGATAAACGAACCTCCCATAGACGGCCGGCCATTACAGCAAAAGTGCTCAGAAATATTTTGACGGCGTAATTTGTTATCAACATCCAACCATGTGGATTCGCATTCTCTTGGGACATACAATAGCGTATGGGATGTTGGGCCATTCTATTTTTAATTTTAGGGTAAAAATGGCCAAAAGGTCAAAATGTCCAAATAGGTAAATCAGTCGAAATGCATTCCTTCTTCAAATATCATATAACATGTCCATTTACTTTCAAAGGAGTCATCTTTAAGTGAATATAAATAGAAGCATCCAATTTATAATTGTTGGGGTCAAAATTCGCCAAAAAAGGTCACATGGTCCAAAAATAGGTAAACAGTCAATGCATTCCTTCTTAAAATATCTATCAGAACATGTCCTTTTACCTTCAAATGAGTCATATTTAAGTGAATATGTAATGGAAGCCATTCCAATTATCAATTTTGGGGTCAAAATGGCCAAAAAAGGTCATAAATAGTCCAAAAATAGGTAATCAAATCATTTACCTTCCTTTCTCAAGGTGTTTTCAGCAGAACATGGTGCGTGTACATCCCAAGGAACACAAATGAGCGGATTGAGTGCTAGCCATTCAATTTGCATATCTGAGGTCAAATTGGCCAAAAAACATCAAACGTGTCCCAAAAATCCATACATGAGTCAAAAGCCTTCCTTCCTCAACAATCGTAATGTAAAGTTTTCTTCCCAAAGAATTAT